>VYZU01035964.1:47855-75449 GCA_013401355.1 Ceyx cyanopectus
TCTGGAACAGGCTGCCCAGGGGGGTTGTGGAGTCTCCATCTCTGGAGACACTTAAGACCCGCCTGGATCTGTTCCTGGGTGACTTGGTCTAGGTGATCCTGCTCAGGCAGGGGGGTTGGACTAGATGATCTTCTAGGTCCCTTCCAACCCCTAATATCTATGATTCTATGTACATTCAAAGAGTCAGGTTTGTGTCAGAGAAAACAGAATTTGCAGGAAAGAGAGTCCATTTTTTCCCATAATCAGTACTATAGTATCCAAAGCTGGAGTGGGGCTGGGGAAGGTGCCTGTGGTGACCCTGGTCAGGAGGGAACCACAGCTCAGTGAATCAGTGCCACAGAGGCTGAGCTCAGTGAAGACAGGACAGAATGAAGCACCTGTTAAAGCCATGACATAGATGGAGTATCTGCAGAGTGAAGGGGCTCATTACAGGGGACTGGTGGCTTTGGCCTCTGGTCAAAGGCTCCATTTCCTTTCCCTTCTTGTTCCTTTCACATTCCCCATCCCTTTTTTTAAGAAGACTTTTTTTTTCTTCTTTTCTTTTTGATTGCTTCTATTCTCAGTGTATTGCTGATAAAAACCTCAGCACAGCCACAGCAGGCCTACAGGTTTCCACAAGTAAATTTGATTTTTATAGCCATGCCAGACCTCCTCAGGATGAAAGACCACTCAAATGATGTGTATTAATACAACTACATTGCTTCTAACTGGGTTTAGAACAAGCATGGCAGCATATGCCCAAACCAAATGATTTGTTTGGTGAGGTGAGGAGGGAAAGATGCTCCATGTCACTGCTTAAATTAAACTTGCATTCACCTTTTCCCTTTTAAAACATAAATACTCAAACCATGAACGAAAGCACAGAACTCATAAGGGAACGCAGCATAATCCCAGTCACATTCATGAACATCCAGAAGATTCAGACCATGCTCATCCCAGGGAGTTGTGAGAAACACAAAACAGCATTCCTGTTCTTCTGGGACATCTGGCAATCCAGAACCTCACATCAAATGAAAAAATACCCTCTGAACGTCTGTATTTTGTTGACAACAATTCTCTCATTAGTGTTAGAGATTTTCCACTTTAGAATATAAGAAAAAGGGTTTATAGCAATAGTTTTCTGCAGAAAAACACGGATACATATTAGTAACTAAAAGGGAAGTCAGCGAAGTCCCTAAGCCTTTTGCAAAATCTTACTGAAGGCAAAGTTTGGTCCATGGAACATCAGATGACATGATCCCAAGACACACACAGTACCTCCAGGATTAGAAAACAACCAAGAGGTTCAAGATAGTACCAGTTTTATTAGAGAGATACACTTATGGCCATATTTTCAAGGAGTAAACTGTTGTGCACTCCAAGCAGCCCACCCAGCTGCTGCTGCAGTGTCTCGGGACCACAACCCTCAGCAGTGCACATCTGGCTTCACAGCTGGATCAGAATCCAGACCCTGCAGTGGCAGCACCATGCACAGATAGGGAACATGCCTTGCTTTTATACTCAGCAACAAAGCCACGGTGCTGAAGACGTGCTGATGCCAACGTCAGCCTCCAGTTACCCATCTGTCCTCACTTCACCTTGCCATCATTAGCAGCTCTCCCCATGCAGCAGACCTAGACCAAGTCATCCCTCTCCGCAGCAGTGGTTTTACACAAGCAAAAAAATCAGATTATTTCAGGTCATGCATCTGTGGTTCATCCTAGAACCTGGAAAAAACAACTTCCAACGGCCTCAAACAGCTACTTATACCAAATGCACAAAGCCTGCACAGCATGGACTTCTCTCCCTTGGTGGTACAAACTAGGATCTTCCATGATTTTCCTTGTTCATTGGACCTTCCCTCCACCTGTATATTGTGTAATACAGCAGGGACCTCAAACTGGGTCAGGGCCTCCAGCCCAACTATCAAAACCATCCCATTACACCACTGCGGAGAGTCAGCACATCAGCTTGAGCCACGCTTGTGTGTGCACTACTGAAAAATGGAGCAACAAGGCCACACACTTGTTTTTACATTACTTTCATTTGGAAAAGCCTGATTGCTAGTTTCTCCTTCAACATCAGCATCCTTCCCACAAGTGGCAGACAGAAGAGCTGTACAGAGCACATCTAATCTTTTCTGTTCTCATTTCCACAACATACGAATAGCCAAGAGCTACAGAATGGAAGGAGAAAGAATCATGTTTATATCGATTTAGAGCACACAGTGGAGGGCAGGGAAAACTGTATGAGGAGGGAGTCCAGAATACAGTGATGCAGAGCAGGAGGGAAAGGAGCAGTAAGAGTGGCACTTGCCAAAGCAAGCCTCAGAAGCTCCAACATGCTGGGCATTTTCCTATGCACTTTAAGCACAGAGCTCGTTCACCGGAGCTACTGCTGTCTTGCTAATACACAACGACAATAGAAATTTTGTTCTATCCTCACAGGACACTTCAAAGCAGGAGCTGAACAGTTCACTGCACAAATTAATATGCATCTGTTTAAAAGAATCATTCCACGTTACATCAAACAAGCCATTGTTCAGGTTCAGGCTAGTTTATGACAGATTTTATTGTTTCCTTCTGAGTTATGCATTGCCATAATCCTGGGAAGAAATTCCTATGATTTAAAAGCAGCATTACTTGCAACCGTAGCTTTCTTGGGCTGCTGTACCTTTACACTTCCCATGGCATAACTGAAATCCTGAAAGGTAGAGATGTTTGCTTTGCTGTGTGTAGGTAGCAAGGAGGGAAATCTATTGCAAGGATGAGCTGTTCACATTTCTGTTTTTACTGAAAAACAGAACTTGCTACTTATGATGGCTAAAGCTCAGGAGTGCTGCAGAAGGTTTTTCTTTCGGTTTTACTGAAACATGTCAATTCCTTCCCAACAGGAAAGCATCTCCAACTCAACACAGAACAAAACCTGGGCTCAAGACTTTGTGCAAGACTGAACGTATCTGGTCCACTGACAATACATGAGGATTATATCATACATGAAGCAGCTGCAGTGCAGAGGGGATTGAGCATTAAAGATGCCTTTTTTTACACCTGTAGAAGACAAGAAAATCTTTAAATGTTGGTCTTTTCAGTACAGGACAATAGTTGATGGAGAGATTTGAGGGTCTGAATGTGGCACTGATGTCTGCTCCAGCAGAATACCAGGCATGGAAGAGAGTGACATTCATTTGGGACTGGCATCCCTGCCTCTCAAAGTGACAGGCATTGCATGTGGCATGGGGCTTTCACTTTGTGTGACCAAAAGCAGACAGTCACAGTGGCCTCACGGAGCCAGAGACTGCAGCCTCACGACCCTCTGAATGGACAGAAAATACCAAGTCCTTAGTAAGCAATCATCCACAAAAAATCAAGTGGATGAAGCAGTATGTCAAAGCACACCTAGAGGGTGTGAGTCATTCTAGTGTCCCACGGGGACCATTTGCACCCACATACTCTGGGTATGAAGCATCTCCCCCATTTTCAACTGATGTAAATGATAGTAAAAGGAAAGGAGGGAACAGCTGCAATTCATTCTGACCTAGAGTATTAAAGCTAAGACCTAGAATTGAAGGTCATCTTCAGCACAGGCCTAGGAAAAGTAACAGATTATAAAAAGTTCAGCAATGAATGAACAAAGCCCTTCAACTTCATTACAGTTCTACATGTAGCTTTGAAAGCACTAAGTAAATCACAGAGCAGATGAAGGACAGAGAGCAAGATGAGCCCCAGCTTGCAGCTGGAATGGTGCTTCTACTTCACTGGCTGATGTCTGGAAGAAGAAACCCCACTGAGCTCTCAGGAAGCCTCTCCTCAAGGATGAGCTTGGTTGGAAAAGAGTATTTTGGAAAGGCTTTGGTGCTTAACATGTTGTATAGAGCAACTCCTTGTATCATATATTGGTCTATTTACAAGTGTGTACTTTTAAGGTGATGATGCAGACCAGGCTATCAGTCAGTCTGACTGACCAGGCTGTCAGTCTCTGGCAGCTTATACAAAATACTTAAGATGAAACAAAAGCTAAAAAGATATTCCATGTGGTCAAATGTACCTACAATTTCTTCTTACCTGACTGCTGTTTTCTTTCTCTGAAAGGCTATTTGCACTGAACATAAGTGAGCATTCTGGGGTTTATTTCTGAAGGTGTCCTTTTCCACAGAACACAGTTCTCCAGCTCGGAACCAAGAAGTGCAATGTGGATATCTTCTGTAACATAGCTTTGTGTTTAAATGGGCTTTAGTTTGGACTTCTCCCCTTTAATTTTCTTCAACTGCAAGGCTGCATTTTGATCAAGTTTCAAGGCACGATATGAGTGTGCATTACTGTCAAGGCTAAAAATAACTGCTTGTTGATATTAAACAAGTTAGGGCTTTTTCCCAATGCTTAACAAGTAGTGCGAGGTGAAGTCCCAAATTCATGAGAGAGGTGAAGTCCCAAAGTCATTAGCTGAAGTGTTAAAAACACAAAGAAAAAATCAAGGAGACAAGTGGCCACTGAGTTTCTCAGCCTCCTTCTTCCTGATGGAACGAGTGGATTTTCTCACAGCTACACAAACGTTGCCTCAGAAAAAAGAGTAGTTGCACCTCAGCAGTGACCTTATTAGGATGCCTTACTTTGCCAAGTTGTCATTTTAGCACAGCACAATGGCTCAGCTGATGGGTAACAGGATGGCTCAGCTGATGCTCCCCTGCAGGTTTAATGCTGACAGCACTGTAGTACCCGCATACCTGTGAGAGCTTTCAAATACCTAGCGTGACACAAGCTATAGCATAGCTGTAGTGGGAGAGAGTTCAGGGTGAACTAACCCTCCTTTCTGGGCAGGATTTGTGGATTATGTTTCCTATGTGCTGCAACTGTTGTACTTGAGTCAACCTCCTCGTACCAAGTGTGCTCACACCACACTGTACTGTAGTGCAAGCGCACATCTAATAAACTCCCATGGGTCATGTGTCTGTCTCTCTGCCTCAGTTTTGTGCCTGTTGTTACAGGGATCTTTCTACTCACCAGGATGGTGGAGTCTAAACAGGGTAACTCAAGATATACCCAGACACAACAACAGCTGGATGATCTCAGCACATACAGAAAGAGCAAAAAGTAAATTATTCTATAACATCCCCATGTTAACATTGCTGCCACTTCAAACCATCATTCCCTGCTATCTCATACAACAGTTCTATGAATAACGGTATCCATTTCAAAGAAGAAAATAGATTTTAGTGACAGAACTGCAAGAAAAGATGAAAGAAAGTAAGAAAAAAAAAATAATTTCCATAATTCAGACTTCAAACACAGACCTGAAAGATGTCTGCTTCAAGTGTGTGCACCAAAGAAAAGTCACATTGCTCAAAGAGCAAATGAAAACCAATGTTTTTACCTGAGCTTTAATCCAGAAGGTCTGGGCTTAACTTTCAAGTGCAAGTAAACCAGTAGCTAAATTCTGAAGAAAAAAAAATATTCAAAACCAAAAATACCAAACAAACTACAGAGTTATACCAGCACAAATGGCATCCTTAGTCCCATACCTACATGGCTAAGCTGAGCTCTGATTCCAGAGAGGGTTTTCAGAGGCTACTGTAAAGCAGAACCCAAGGTTTATTAAGGGTTCTCATTTATTAAGGGTTAGGGAAAGATGGCAAACATCAGCCTTATTGACCAGTCAATACACTTATGCAATGCAATGAGCCAAATAATGTTTACCTGAGAGATACAAATTTTCTTTCCCAGGTAACCAATAGAGAGGAAGACCAGGAATAACACCTTAGACCTTGGGAATAACATATTATTTTTTGCTGTACTTCCAGTGAAAAACTTTATATTTTATGAAGTGTTTCTGAAAAAAAGTAAGCAAATGTTCAATATCGGTTATAAAAGAAGTAGTGGAAGAATAGATTTTGCAGGTATCATTAAAAACAAGCATCATACCATAAGAATTGAAAACAGGGAGAGAATAAGCAGGCACCTTTGAAAAAAGAGGATCCCAGAAGGCAGGACTGGATTAGTTTATCCAACATCAGTTCAAAATCATACATGACTATTGAGTGAGCTCTGGAGGAACTGCTTGTTGGTGTTCAGCAAAGGAAGAGTTCCATCATCCAATCTGTGAAAAGCAAGGACTAGTTTACTTCTGTAAAACCAGATTTAGGCAAACATCCTTTTCTGGTGCAGAACAGAGATTCTGAGCAAGATGTAAAGAACAGCCTTCTAGCTTTTCTCTTTTATATCCGTATGGACACATTTCACTCTGTTCTTTAGTTTTACTCACTAAACTATTGAACTACAAACATGTAATTAAAAAAAAAAATAAATTGTTGATTTTCAATACTAAGCTGGCAAAAGCTGAATGATTCCAGCAAGACACGGGCCTAGCCCTGGAGTGAATGGAGCACATTCTCATGTGCAAATGTCTGATAGGAGCAGTGACTTTGGTCTGCACAGGAGCAGAGCCTTTCTGTACACACCAGTCCTTGGCAGGGACTCCCCCATCGACTGTTATCACTGCTAGAAGCAGATGCTTCCTGCAAGGATCTGCCATGAACTTCAGAAAGTGCCATCAGAAGAGACTGAGCTGAACAGTAAAAATCCCTGAACACAGGTAGTTCTGTTCTAGCTCAGACCAGGACACACCACTCTTGCCTCATCTTTCCTAGAAGTAAGCAAGAGTGGGAAAGAAATGAAGGCAGTTTGGGGTGCCACTGGGTACCAGGTGACACCATTGAGCTGTTCTGCTTAGGAAAGGCAATAACATCCCTGCCACACACCGTTCAAGGTCCATTTTGGGGACATCTCACTATTCTGCCTCTACCAGCACAAGATGCACCTAAACTCTGAATCTGGGGACAGATGCATTCCTTCTACAGCTGCAGGAGAAGGAATGCATCAAGTCAGTCCCTGGAAGAAGGCAAGTACAAAAGAGTGTCCTGAGATGAAAGCCTTCTGCAACTGACATTGCAGAGATGTTTTCCTGGAAGTTTCTACTCCAGTGCACTGTTCTTCACCCTGGCACAACAGCCAAAGTGGAAACAGCACCATCAGGTGCAGGGACTGGAGGCTGGGAGGTAGCAGAGTGGCAGGAAGAACAGCTGATGGGCACCAGGCCAGCTCCAGATGGTCAGAGGACCAGAATGGACAATGCAAGCTGGGTCCCTGAGATGCCAATTGGCAATATCCCATCTGATGCTCTGCGTGACCTCAGGGAGAAGAGCAAAGGAGCTGGCCTCAAGACAGAAATATCTGGCTCCATTTTGGAAGGACTCTATCTGTCAGAGACCTGGGATAACAAAGTATTCTTCAGAATTAAAACACCAAGACATCCATGTCCCCACCTCCCCCTCCTTCCAAAGCCCAATTCTATCTCTGAAAGAATATCTGATCAAATAAACAATTCAAGGGCTCCTTGATTTCGAGGAGGCAGAAACATTGGAACTTTCTCCTTCATGCATTGGCCCCATGTCCATGCAGAAAGTCAGCTGGCACTAGGCTAATCTCAGAGCAGGGGCAGCTCTAGAAAGAAGCTAGACAGGAGATTATCAGCTAGAATTTAAGGCCACAGTTGGCACTGTGATAAATATTTATCCTTACTTCCAAAGAAAATATAATAGCACGAGAGGTTTGTAAATGATGGATAAAAATACTGAGAAATGAGTGGAAAAGACTAAAACCTAATCAGCCCAAACTGCTGGTGAAAAAGCAAATTTCATTTTGCAGCAAGAAAAGCAACACATATGATGCATGTCCACAGGACTACATACATAACAAATACAGCTGCTGTATGCATCAGAGAGAAGCTGGATTTATTCTGCAAACCACTAGAAAACCGAATAATAACCAAATATAAAGATAAGAGTCCCACAATGTTGAGATGTCTCCTTAAATAACTTTAAATCCCTTTTTCTCTGACCCTGTTTCCAAGTCTTGTGATAACTTAATTCCTGCTGAATACCAATAATGGAACTATTTCCTGCACAGCACAGCCAGACACAAGTGGAGCTCATTATTGTTTAGAGCTGTCTCCAAATCACCACGCTGAAATGTGCTTCCACCAATTTAAGCAGCTCTGATTTTCAACACCTTCTCCCTCTGCCAACGTGTCCTGCTGGAGGGTTGCTGATGGAACTGTTTCCTTCCCAGCATGAAAGGCTATCTTTTTCAGAAACATCTTGGGAGATCCTTCTAATTAACTGTTACACAGTTCCCACATCTCTTTATTTTATTTTATTCTTTTCTAAGTAGACTGTGGGGTTGGTTTGTTTGTTTTTGAAGGCTCCCAAAGCTCTCCCAGGCAGAAATATTTCTTGCTCTCCCTGCAAGAGATGATGTTTGGATGCTCTTACTACTGACAAATATTTTGTCTCTCCAGAGGACAATTCAACAATGACAGCTTTCTATTAATTCCAAAACATAATTCTACTTCTGAAGGTTTCATCTAACATGGTACTGGCTACAACTTTTCATCCACAAGGTAAGTCAAGTTCAGCCTCAAGTCGGTGTGCACTGGCAGGACTGAAGCTCCAGGAGGGGCAAAAAGTGCTTTGCTGACAGTGTGATGGGCAACCAGATCTCCTGCAGGCTGACTACGTGGATGGACTCTAAACTGCAACTCAAACTGGGGATCAGCAAGACTTGGCAAAGGATTTAAGCAGCAAAGGCAAGCCTTGGTGGGAATGGCAAGGGGATCAAATTCCTTCTTGAAACGAGAAGAGATGACACGAGGAAAAAAGTTTGACTGTAGTTGAGAGTAAAAACCTGAGTCATGACTAATTCCTGAATTTCCAGCTATTAGCTTCTGCAACTGACACTTTGCTCCTCTCAGCCCTGTGACTCTAAACCTTCCCATTATAGATGGAGAATTACCCACACAAAACAAAAATAAAACCTTCTTCCTGAGCTCTGAAGTGACCTTTCCTCCTGATCAATGGCATCCCAGCAGCAGCAGCCAGCAGGGGACAAAGCCTCTGAGTGCCACCTGCATTACTGGCCAAAGGCTGCCCACAGGTTCTCCTCTACATGCATTTTCCCACCTCATCCTGACTGCTGTGGCTATCTATATTGTCATCTCTGTAGGCCAGAGAACATCTTTCACTGCCTCCTCTACTCCATGGTCTGACCTCAGTGAGCCCATGGGTGTTGTGTAATGAAAATAAATAATGAAAAAAAAAGGAAAAATCTCTGGTTAATTTAATCGTCCATGAGATTAGATTCATATTGCTCTATAAGTCTGGATCTTCAGAAAAAATGTGAATAAAAATCCTGCAATAAAGGTGTTACTGGATCCTACAGTCTTGGTTCATCTGTACATTTAGAGCATGCTTGAAAAATGAACATTCAAACCATAACCTTAAATTAATAACTACATAGGAAAGAGAAAAACAAACAAACAAACAAACAAAACCAAAACATACTGAGAGTAGAATTGACTAAAGTAGGTTCAGGAGAGAGAAGCCATATTAAAAGCCATTGTAGGGTTCCTGAATGTGTATGAGATCTGTTAAGACAAAAAGCTATTTCTAACAGTCAGTGCTGCACAGACCCTCAGGGGCTGCACAGGATTTAATGAAGCACTGAATTCCAAAATCAGGAGTTCTGGAATCAGTCATCAGCAGCATGCTGTGAATGAACATTTCTGTCTGTATGGAAGAGTACACCTCACAGGGCTTTAAAGGCAAATTAGCCCCTCTTTTCACTGTCTGGCAGAGGCTGGAAGGGACCTCTGGAGATTGTCTAGTCCAATCTCCCCACTAAAGCAGGGTCACCCAGAGCAGGTTGCAGTGGGTCCAGGGGGGTTGCAGTGTCTCCAGAGCAGGAGACTCCACAACCTCTCTGGGCACCTGTTCCAGGCTCTGTCACCCTCAGAGTAAGGAATTCTTTCCTCCTGTTCAGATGGAACTTCCTGGGTTCCAGTTTGCACCCATTGCCCCTTATCCTGTCACTGGGCATCACTGAGAAGAGTCTGGCCCCAGCCTCTTGACATCTGCTGTTTAGATATTGATCAGCAATGATCAGATGCCCTCTCAGTCTTCTCCAGGATAAACAGCCCCAGGTCTGCCAGCCTTTTCTCATTACAGAGATGCTCCAGTCCCCTCACCTTTGTAACCCTCTGTTGGATCCCCCCCAGTAGCTCCCCATCTGTCTTGAACTGGGGAGGCCATAACTGGCCCCAATACTCCAGCTGTGGCTTCACAGGGGAGAGTGGAGGGGGAGGAGAACCACCCTTGACCTGCTGGTCACTCTCTTCTTAATGGAAACCACTGGCCCTCTTGGTGACAAGAGCACACTTAGGGATCGTGGTTGCCCAAGAGCTAACCTGGTAACTTCTTTCCAGGAGCTGAGGCATGGTACAAACTGAGATTCCTTTTAGTTCATATTGGAATTTATTTCCTATCTCCCATTTTCCTGCATCCAGCACCTACCCCAAGATGTCTCATCCCCTTTTCATGCTATCCTCATCCCAAAACATTTCTGCAGCCCTCTGCATGAAGATAGCATTAGCCATAATCTGACAGCCACCTAGAATTTGCTCCTCTTTCAACCTTTCCCTACCAATAAAGCATTTTATGGAATTGCAGGTGCTTTTCTTTCTGTGCGGCAGGCTAAGAGCTGGACCACATCACTATAGCAACAACTACAGTGAAAGTTCTCCAGTTTTATTGACATGCCTCACATAACCTCATGGAAAAATTTATACAAATGAAGAAAGAGAAAATTAAACATCCAAAAGGCCAAAGGCAAATATTGTCACGATCTGCATCTTTATGCACTGCTTAAATACTTTCCCCGTGGTAATTTGCTTCTTTTACTGTATAGTGGCAACATTAAAATAACATCTTAAAAGTCACAGTTTAAACAGTAATTTAAGCCTCCACACACAATGCCAAAGGGAAGACAGGCATGCCATCAGCTCGGAAAACACTGCAGCACCTCCCTGTATTTCACGACGACTCAGCACCAGGAACAGCCACTACACCAGTGGAGAGAAGAAATGAGGTACACACATCTTTTCACAGACAGTAATAAACACTTGCATTGGGATATACTGATTTATTCACCTTTTACAGACAAGACAAAAGATGCATCTTTCTAAAGGGAGTTTTAAAAGGAGATTCCCGTGCTCACAGCAGCTGGTAACTGTATGACAGTGATACTGAGATTCTCTGTCCCAGCCCTAGAAATCTTGATGGACAAGTTTGACATTCCAAAGACAATAAAACAGGTTTTAACTTGCAGCAAAATATGAATATGCTGCAGTCTGAAATGGCCTCAGGTATCCTGGAAAGCTACCAAATCACTTACAGGGAGCTTGAAAATGCCACCTCTAAATGTGCTTCCAAGGCCACGATCCACAGTGCTGGAGAATTGATCCTTGCTAATTTATATACCATTTATAGCTTTAACCTTTTCTACACCACTGTAGCTCTCTCCAGCAGCACAGACAACCAGAATCAAAACCACTTCCAAAGATGGTAACAGTCACTGCCAGGCTGAGATCCTGCTGAAATCCTGACCTGACTGCCAAGGGGCATTTGCATGGGCACAGGAGTCCTGCAGCCAACGAGGCAGACACAGACACTTCACTCCCATTCTCGTTTTCAGCTCTGTTGCCATCATTGATTTCTCTAAAAAAGAACAATAATCTACTTCTTTATTCTAATGATCATCCACACTAAAAATACTGAGTAGCAAGATTCAAGGCAAACTACTGAGCTGTTAACATGATTCTAATACTCTTGCAGTACACAATGCAATCTAGGCTGCCTGGGAAGGATGAAAATGATGTGTTGCTACGGAAACAGGGAGGCACATGTTTAGGTTGCTCATCCCTGAAGAGCTGCCCCACCAGTATCTTGAAAGTCTGTTAATAAAATTTTAATCAATAATTAGAATAAAGTGAATTTTGCCTCCTGTTTGACACCAGAATTTTAGTTCAGACATTGTCAAGCTATTTTAATGTTCCCTGCATCCAGCTATGCCCTACAACATTAAGAATGAATTTATGCACAAACAAAAATGTCAACATGTGCTTATCTAGTTCAGCTACTTAAAATGATTATTCCACCCATCAGTAGATACCAGATTCCCAATTTAAAATCTTGCACGTGTAGGAATATGGTTGTTAATTTAATCACTGATATGTTACCTTCCCCCTTTAAAAACAAAATAAAACAGAACCCAAACAAATCAATTATTCAGTTATTACCAACTTAAAGCCATCTACCAGGGACATGCCCTTTGAGAATGTGACAAGTACTGGCGTTTCCACTCCCTAAACATCTGCTCTTTCCTAGAAACGATAGCTTCCATCTTACCATGATTTACCTGTGGACAGATTTTTCTGACACTGAGGTTTCTGAAGTAAAAGTGCATTTCCAGACAGCCAAACAGAAGACAGGCCAAGTTATTTGCTGGCAAAGCTCTACTGGCTTCGCCGTTGTAATAGAAGAGAATCTGGCTGCAAAGCACATTAATTATCTGTACAGTTAACTAGGTCAGTGCACCTATTTGTTATTACACTGTGAAATCAATAAGCAAGACTTTGTTAATGCTATTTCCTAGTGTATTAACTCATTCTTTAAATAAATACAACGTTCAGAATATCAGAGTATGCTAGGAAAGAGACAACCACCTTTGCATTCTGCATCACAAAACATCCTGTGAACAAGAGCCACGTAACAGATGGGGGGGGTTAATGGAGCCATCCATTATAAATGATTCTTTTCTAAATTTTCTGATAATTTCCATTAATTATACACCAATTCTGTTTCGTTCTCCTAGCAGGATACTCTAGTGGTCCATTCTGACAGGAAGAAAACCATTTCCCACACCTACCGACCATCAGTCTTTACTACACTGAGATCTTGAACCAGAATATTAGAAATGTCTATGTCAGAAGAGATGTAAGTGACAACAGGAGCAATACGTCCTTTAGAAAGGACACCCTTATCTTTTCAGCTTCAGAGACTCAGAGTGAGGGTGATTTTCCACATCCTGCTCCCAGAATACATCATCCTTCTCCAGAATGCATGTCAGTCTGTCTAGCTCCTGGCACACTTGGCCTCGAAGCTTTCCAGAAAACCCCTGACACTAATCTCCTGCCCAACTGTACAAGGTGGTGAAGGTGTTTGTTATTTTTAAATTAAACCTGAAATACACTGATTTTCTCAAAGAAGAGGCAGAACACTCCCATTTCCTTCTCCTGGCTTTGTAATTAATAACTGCAGGCACAGCCCTCTCCCAAAGCAGGATCCACTGGGAAGGCATCACTCGGTAGCTAGACACAAAGCTTCACCTGGCAGCTGAAGTTGCAGATATTGCCATTTTTCATGACAGCACTAAAGAATTTGACAAAATCCCAAACCTTCTAGGACCAGCATTTCCAAAAGGTAAAAAAAAAAAAAAAAAGTAATTGTGCTTTGCTCACCTTGGGAATTCTTCACGCATTCAACAATCCATTCTGAAGTTCTATTATGCTTTTGTAACAGAACATACAATATCAGATGGATGGTGAGCTAGAACAATTTACCTTAATAAATCTTGTTTAACCAGGGCTTAAAAAAAGGTATTCGATCAAAACTCTTTAGAATAAACATATTTATCCAGAAACTTCAAGGAACTAAAATTGTTTTGATTTTCCATCCTAAAAATCATCAGTTTTTCAAAAGAAGACAAAAGTTAACAAACAAGCAAACAAAAATACCTGTGGTTTTTTTCAAGGCTACAATATTTTCCAGTTGTTTTCATTTTCGATGCATGTTTCTTCCCCAAGATTCTCACTGTGCTATTTAAAAGCACTTATTTTCTTACAGCTAAAGAGATGATATTACAAAACTCCTGCCATGTACAGTGTTTTATGATGATTAACATGATTTAACCACCTTCTCTCAGGAGACATCTTGCACTAGAGACAGCACGGCAGCACAGGCACAGACTCTCTGGAAAGGCTCACACCCCAGAACATGGATTGTTCCCTTTCCAAACATGGAAAAAACCCCAACACTTGAAAATAATCCTTGTCCAGTTCTCTCAGCAGGCTAAAATGCAGCCACATCTCCGAAGGTTTTGCTAAGTTCCCCCAGCCTGCCCTCCACAGCAAGGCTTCCTTTGAGTGATGATATTTAGCTAATTTATATGGCTTTTATTACTAAAAACTGGCAAGCGGTTTCATTCCTCTCCTTTGTCCCATAACTTTGAAACCCAACTTTTTGTTCAGAACTTGCGTGGATTCCAGACAGCAACAGCCTCGAGACAGGGAATAAATTAGGTTGAATCTCTGGAGATCACCTGCTGCAGGTTCTGCTTGAGTGCTCACCACTGCACTACTGCCATGCCTGGAAATCCCTGCACTGCTGTGACAGGCTGCACCATATGCAGAGAGACTGCTGGGTGCAATTGGCTTGTCTGAGCAGCCTCACGTTTGCTCATCAAATCTTGCTTTTCCTCCACTGGCACTTCTCTGCACACAAAAATCCTCTTTTCTTTGCTGAGAAACAAAATATGACTGTGCAAAAAAATCGTAGCTAGTTCCCAAGCTGCGTCATTTTCGGGAAGGGTTGGGTTCTCAGCTTTTTCTTTTTTTTTTTTCTTTTCTATTTTAAAAAGCACATGCAAAGCTGATTTCTGCAGCTGGAGTAAAACACACCACACGAAGCAGGCGGACTGGCTTTCTCATTGGACACTGAAGGGTTGCTCTGATTCAGACATTATGCTGGAATATTTACATTTCTACAAGCTACAGATATCCTGGTATAAGAATAAACATCAGAAGGTTGATCTGTTCTGAGATTGATCAGAAGAAGGTCGACAACACACTCGGAAATCAGGTTCTGTTTCTGCCTATTGGAATTTGGCAGATTTCAGTCACTTGAGCAAGAAAAGATTGCCAGGGGAATCCAGCAGCACAGCACAGCTTCCAAACAGTCGTGAGGAGGCACTACCCTCTCACTGCCTCTGTCCTTGCTGGAATACGTAAGAAATAGCAAATTGCTTTATTTATACACACTGGGCGCCTTTGTCCTCATTTTTATTTTCCAACTACACTTTCCATAGAGATTCATACGTATCTACTGCCTGACTTTTGCAATATGCCATGATGCTTGATCCCACCCAGCTGTCTACTCTGAACAATTCTTTTTGCCTCCAAAATCTGACAGACCTTTCCAGCAGGGTGGGCATCAGAACCATGAGGCCTCAGTGTGTTTGGGTTTGTTCTGGGGAGGGTTATTTCTCCTTTTTTTCTTAAGGAAAGAAGCCTTTCTGCTGATTCTGGCCTTACACACTGAACAGTGAGACAACTGGGGACAGCAGTTTGGACAGTGTCAGCCCCGTACACGTGTTCTCACAGTCACCATCTGTCTGGGAGCCCCAGTAGTCAGCAGCTCCCACCACAAACAGCACTGTCACACTGAGCACCCTGCTGACATAGGGACCACGCCGTGAGGGACCAGGACCCTGGCTGCTGAGCCAGCACGCTGTGGTCTCAAAATGTGCCAGCAAATTGCCACGAAAGGACAGTCCCTTCAAGGTCTTTTCCTTCTCTTCCTTTCCCCAGTAACAGGCTTCCCACTGAGGATGAAACTGCTGAAGCTCACACTGGATAAATTTGCTAAACAATTGCAACTTGACAAACTTTGCAAGTCCACACGTCAGCTATTGCCTCTTTGCAAGAAGCAGTTTATGTTGGCAGACAGAAAATCAGAAACCACAGAGAGAATCTGGCTCCAGTCCTTTGCCCTTTGTGCAGTACAGGGACCAACATCAGTGAGTTCCATGGGACCAGGGAACCCTTCTGAGAAGACTTCCCCCTGGGCTCTGGTGAAGGAACAGCCCACGGGGTTGAACAGTAGGATGCACTTTGACTTCTCCAGCTTATCTTCCAGCACCTGTGCAGTGGAGCAATGGCGTCAGACCCTGTCCATCCCTAAGGGCTTAAAAAAACACAGAGTTCTTCAGCACCATCCTGCTCAAGCTCCCATCTCAAGAGGAGACGCACACCCCCCCCCCCCAAGAAAAAAAAGATCACCAGCATCTGATCACAACATATGTAGTCCCAGTAAGGGACTTGAGACTGGCACTTGTGAAACAACTTGTGAAACACTGAAAGAAAATTCCCTGTCATCTCAAATGGGAAAAGGAACAAGCTCAAAAGGGATACCCTGCTCACCTCCCCAGGCATACAGACATACACTATATATAGGTTTAAATGGAAATATGGATGTATCAAACCACTATTCCTTGGTATAGCATCTTATTAACCTGAAAAGAAACTAGAAAGAAATACTTCATATCTACATTACATGTGACCTTTTAGGCTTCTACTTGGAAATCTAATCATGTCAATTTGTATCAGAGGAATGAGAGGGCTTGACAACCTCCAGCCTCATGCTTGAGTTGATCTTGCCAGCAGAGATGATGATGAAGCTTTTGCATTTCATCATTTCTTTCAGCAGATAAACAGCTTTCTGTTTCTACAGAAATATACCAATAATTTTTATGCTATGTCTATGTACATCTTTATTCCAAGACTATCTCTGGAGCACTTAAATCTCCTCATAAATGTAGAATGAACATTTTCCGAGGCATGCAGTTCCTTTTCTAGCAATTACTATTTGACAGCTGAACTGTGAAGTTTCCCTCTTGGCTTCTCCCTTTCCAGCCTTGTCAAGACTCCGCTCACTGAGTGCAACTATTTCAGTAACAAGAACCTTATTTCCCCAAAAAAGTAGTCCAGCAACTGGCAGAAGTGTCAGTACGGTGATGTAAGCAGAGAATCCTGGAAAACCCTCCATCATTGTTTGCCAAGTTCTACATTTGGATCGGTGAGCTCTGAGCTCCCTAAACTGACCATGGCAACAGACAGCTCATGCAGCCCCAGTGCACCCTGACCCAGAGGTGATGCCAGGACAGCACTAATGCTGTTTCTCCTTCAGTAGGACCAAAGGAGCTCTGGCAGGAACACCAGACACTGTGCTGCCCTGTGTTCCCATCTGTGGAATGGAACTCAGTACCAATGGCAGAGGCTGGTCATTACTAATTCAGAGTCTCCTTCTCTGGAGACTTTCCAGACCCGCCTGGATCCGTTCCTGGGTGACTTGGTCTGGGTGATCCTGCTCAGGCAGGGGGGTTGGACTAGATGATCTTCTAGGTCCCTTCCAACCCCCTGACACTGCGCCCTTGCGGCCAAGCAGGCCAATGGATCCTGGGGGCATTAGGAGAAGTGTGGCCAGCAGGGCAAGGGAGGTTCTCCTCCCCCTCTACTCTGCACTGGTGAGACCCCACCTCGAGTACTGTGTCCAGTTTTGGACACCCCAGTTCAGGAAAGACAGAGATTTACTGGAGAGAGTCCAGTGCAGGGCACCAAGATGCTGAAGGGAGTGGAGNAAAACTTGTTCCCAGTGAGGATGGCAGAGCCTGGCAGGGGCTGCCCAGGGAGATTGTGGAGTCTCCTGCTCTGGAAACATTCCAGCCCCACCTGGATCTGTTCCTGGGTGACTTGGTCTGGGTGATCCTGCTCTGGCAGGGGGGTTGGACTAGATGATCTTCTAGGTCCCTTCCCACCCCTGACATTCAGTGATTCTGTGAATCTGTGACACTCTGTGATTGTGTGAATACAGCAAAACTCGGCTGCATTTCACTCTGACCCCAGGGCTGGGCTGCCAGGAGGCTCAGGCCAAGTGGAGGGCACCATGGGAGCGGTGTTGTTTCTCCAAAGAGCTGCTGTTTGCCACCAGATGTTTTACAGCCTTGTGCACCAGCCTGCCCCCCGGGCATTGCTACCATACTTTCCTTGGTAAATCCAAGCCTTGATCTTGGCACTGCTTGTAGACCCACACAGAAAGCACAAGGAGACAGCATCTGGGATGGCCAGCCCCAGAGGAGAGAAGACAACCCAAGGGTAGGCAGCCAAACACGGGCACTGAGGGATTAGGGGCAGCAAGAGCAGCTTCCCAGTGAGACCTCCCTGTCTGGAGACAGGCATAGGGCTGACAATGAGCAAGAGAGGTTGAATGATAGCCCATCAGCTGAGAGCAGCAGCAGGAGAAGAGGAGGCTTTCTTCTTGCTGCAGGGGATCAGGGACATTCTGAAAACAGAGACAAATTCCATTTAATATAGCAAATTAAAGGGAAACCACAAGAAAAAACGGGGTCAGCCTGGCACGAACATGGCATTCCCATTGACAAACAAGTAGACGATGAGATTTTTACATTTCAGAGGTCTCAGAAATGAGCAGAACCCAAAAGCTCAGCAGATGGCCTTGAAAAAAAAAAAGGCCTGTTCACTTCAGAGCCCCAGTGGGAGCTGAGCCCTTTCAAAATAACTGGAACAGTCTCTAGCTATCAAGCAAGTGCCAGCAAGAGGTGAATTTGCTTTCACAGCATTTCCTCTGGTTCATTCCAAGTCTTCCCTACTCATTTGTGTATCTTCAATTAAAATAGCATCTTTTCTTTTTTTTCCATTTTCCTAACTGGTCTTGCAATTAGCAGCAGGGGCAGCAAAGAGTCCACCAGAAGCACTCAGAAATGCATCAGAATGTGTACCCCAAATCTCTGACACAGCAGCACTGACAGAGCCTGATGCTGCCCTGAGCTTTTGTATTCCCTGACACTGCACTGGCCTGGCCTCTCCTCACCCCCCCAGGCACAGACATCACCTCATCACCTGACAGGTGACCTGTGAGCAAACTGCATTACAGCCTGAATTGGCTGGGAACTGAACCCGAGGTGAAGGCAACAACAGGTGGCAAACAAACAACAGCCATGTACAGCTCTTGACATGCCTGGATGTCAAGGTAAATACTCTCCCTGCTGCAGCAAGGACTCACCAGCAGACACAGGACGCAGCTGCAGCATCCAGAAACACCCTTTGTCTCTGCCATGGAGGCAAAACCACAGTCCAGGTTCCTTTACTTGAAAAAAAATGAAGAAACAGATGTATTCATAATGAAATATGTTCCTATGCCTACTGCAAATCTGATATCTTGCACCGACCACAAATACAGAGAAGAGGGTATCTGGGAGAGAAAAGAAAAGGCTTTGCTGTCTCATTTTGCTAACAGGGAAGGGAGTCCTCATTAAGAAAAAAGTCAGGGGAGGTGAAGATAAGAGCAAAGCTGGTGAAATGGCATGGATACAGGGCAGGAGGAGATCACTGACAAGGGAAGGCAGGATCAGAGGGCAGCAGGCCAGCAACAGCACTGCCAGGGGAGAAAGCTGCACAGCACCCTGCTGAGAGAGCTGCTCTCACACCCACTGCATGACACAGAGGTGTTCTTTCTCCATGGCAACGAGATACTTAAAAGCCAATCTGGAGACTGAGGAACAGCTTAAAAACAAAGCACACTGCTGATTGATTTCTTACCTCTATTTTCAGCTCGGCTGTGAAACACACAGGACAGCATTTGTTTAGCCTGAGGAAGCAGCTCCATGGAAATCTCTCCCATTCTACTGCCCTGTCTCAGAACCAACCAGTGGTGTGAAGCAAACGGTGCCACCTGCAAGTGCTCCCTGCTTTTCAGCAGTGCCACACGCCTGGGGCACTAGCACAGGTGGTGGCAGCCTGAGCCTGTTGGCTTGCTGCCCTGTGCAGGGGCTACAGGAGGGCATCGACCTCCTAGCCCTGCTCCCAGGACAGCCAATTGCTGTAAGAAGAAACAACCAAAACATAAAATAATAATTAATAAAAAAAAACCCAACAGAACCCCCACAGTTGTTTTTTGGTAGTGAACAGCTCAAGACACTCCTGTCCTGGCCTTGAAGGGTAGGATCCCTCCCTTCCACGGGGACAGCCGAGTGACTTCAGCAGAGCCATTATGCCGACTGCATCAGCAGAGCTCTGGGAACATCACAGACCACATCTCCTCCTCAAAGGCACCAAGGGAGCCTGCACAGCAAATTGCAGAACCCACGAGGAGTGTTTCAGAAGCTCATCAAGTGTAGGGTGGCTGGATTGTACTGGAAGTGTTGTTCCAGGGTTCCAGTCCTGGCCTTGGCTTAGCTGCTGAGCAGAGCTGAGCTTGCTCGTGGAAGGAGGCAACAGAAGGAGCTAATAAGTCAGTCACTTATCCACAAACATCACACCTCTGTTTGGGTAGTTGTTCCAAACAGCTCACACTGCAGCTTTACACACCAGCTCCAGACAAGAACCTTCACAAACCAAGAAACCTTCCACTACCCTGCTCTCTGTTCTTCAGGGATGGAGGAGCTGGCACAGCATAGCTCCCTGCCCACTCCAGGCACCACCCGGTTCACTTGAAGACCTGCTGATGGGATTTCTACTCTTGGCCTGCAAAGAACAGCCGTGGCAGGACCTACTCCAGTAGCAGTGCCTGTGCTGAGCTGGGAGAGGGCAGCTCTTGGGGCATGCTGGCACTGCAGGCTGCACAGAGGGACTGCCTTGGGAAGCACCTAAGCAGGGCAACAGGAAAAAACTTGCTGAGGGTTCGGATCTGCCAGCTAAAAATCCCACCTGGGCTGAATATGGAAGAATTGGCTGGAATTGGGTATGACAGCCCCTGCAAACAGCAAGTGCAGAAAGTTGCTGGTCACACACAAGTGTGCCAAAAATATAGTACAGCAGGTCAATTTTGTTTGGTTTCAAGTTTCCCTTCCACTGCAAAATGTGACTTTATTTGAATATCCAGAGAACTGAGGAGGAAAGAAAGGTCTGGTTTAAGATTATCCAAAGATACATTTCCAGTGGCTGCCACGAAAGTAATCTTTTGAAATGCATATTAATATTAAACATAGTGCTAGTTCAGATTCACCCATGAGTCATAAGGGTTTTTTTAAAAAAGCACTGTACTCAGCAACTTTGCCTTTGCTCAGCACTATTATGTTACAGACTTCATCTGTACAGCTGCTAAATCAAGAATTCCAGAAAAATCTGATCCACATACATTAAACATCCATCTGTCTAACCATTCTGTCTATAGTTAGTGTGCTTGAATGTATATTTTGGATTTTAAATACAGAAACTTTCAGTCAGTCGATCCTTACTGTCTTTATTAGCAAAAAATTCTTATAGAAGTTGGATTTTCATTTCCTTCTGCAACATTTTATTTAAGAATATTAATTTTTAAGCCACCGTCCCAATTTTTTCTTTGGAAAAAAAAATTATCTGGCTAAAAAAGATTTCTAAAAGTGCCTCATAGAAAGGATAAGAGCAATTTTCATCTGCATAGATTATGAAGTATAAAGAAAAGTATGAATCAGCTTGTCCTCATAACACATTTGCTAACCAAAGCCTGTTTCCTATACAATTAGTTACAAATGTGGAAATATTTCTTTTAATAAGGGGTTTCAGAGGCTGCCAGGGGCAAATCTCTGTGGTGTGCATACAAAGCTGTTTTCTTCTGCATAGGTCACCTTCCTGAGCTCAAAATGGAGCTATCATGGAGCTTTTAGGAGCTGCGGAATCAACCCAGATGAAATGCAGGGCACTTCTGGGTTCCTTTCTGACAACTGGAGTGAAGATAATAACACTGATCCTGAGCTCAGACCTTACTGCAGCCCCAGAAAACACTGCTTTCCAGCCTGGAAAATTCTCTTGCAATGGGGAGATAGAGAGCTCACCACCCTCCTTCAGAGCAGCCCTGAAGAGAACATTGAACCCTTCCAGTGCCTACAAACTGCAGGGGGACAGCAGGAAGCACCAGTGACCCCTTGATGATCTTGAAGGTCTCTTCCAGCCAAATCATTCTATGATTCTATGATTCTGCAGGGGCTGTGCTGTTGGCAGCTGGCAAGTTCTGGGGGTGCCCAGTTCCACACCCTGCTGTGTCCCACCAGTTCTGTACCAGCTGAAAGTCAAGGAGGACATGGATGCAGGGCAGTCTCCTAGCCAGCCTGGGTGGGCAGAGGGTACTGCCCCTGGGTGCCCCTGTGTATAATAAACACTGCACCCTTAGGGAAGCCAAAGAGGCACCTCACTACACACCCAATTCTGCCCACATCTTGCAGCTAATCCTAACAAAAGGAGGCTGCCAGACTCTACAGGGTGCTTGCCTCTGCCAGGATCACCTCTGCCTTGCGGGGCTGGCAGAGGCTGGAGCCTCACATCTCTGCCACCCTGTGCCCAGAGGTGGCATTGAGCAGCCTGTCCTCTCAAGCTGATGTCACTCGGGCATGGGTGGCAGGCACAGAACAACAACAAAAAGTACAATCACAAGGCACAGGCTGTAAACCACAAGGGCTTAGCTGTTCCATCTTAGGAAGTTTAATTATCCTGATGATGTTATCTTAATTAAATGGTAGTTAATTTAAGTTTATATTTAAGCCTGAAATGTGAACATATTTCAAAAACTCTTGCTGATAGCAAATCTGAAGAGACAGAGGAAGAAAAGGAAAAATACCAGAGAAATTCAGTTGGCTGAATTGGACAAACGTCATCGTATTTCTAAATATAGGTAATTGCAGCTCAGGTGTTTCCTTGTTTGGGGTGTTGAGGAGAACCTGATTTCAGAGGGGAAAATGGGAGGGTGGCCAAACAAAACTTGAAAGCAGATAAGCAAAACATTAAAGGTAAAATTGATAGTAGGAGAGGGGGGAAAAAAAAGAACAGAAAACAAATGAACGAACCCAAACAAAATAAAAACCCAACCCACAATCAAAATAAACCCGACACATCGAGTCAGAGGTTAGCAGAGAATCTGTGAAGAGTCCTGCTGTGTGCACTGATATTTACACTTCTCTGCTTCACCAAATCCAGTGGTGGTCCTGTAACAAAATGTACAGCGGTCTAGCCAGACTAAAGTGATCTAGCAAGAATCTCCAGGATTCTGGGGCACAAACCATAATTCTGGGGACACCTCCTGGGCATACCAGGGCTGCTTTCCACCCTGCTCCTCAAACAGCACCTGGAGTGGGGGCTTGGCCCTGTGACCTTCATGCTCTCCAGACTGCACAGCAGTGAACAGGACCTGTGTGGAGCACATGTCCCTCTGACACGTGGGAAGCCAGGGCAGCACTCGAGTCCCCAGTGTGAGTAGCACTGCTCAGGAGATGGCAGGCAAAAGGTATTGGCTCATCTATCCTGACTCCTACACAACACAGTCCCACCATCCTCCCAGTGCCTGACAGGCAGGAAGGAATTAGAACCATAGAATTGTAGAATGTCAGGGGTTGGAAGGGACCTAGAAGATCATCTAGTCCAACCCCCCTGCCAGAGCAGGATCACCCAGACCAAGTCACCCAGGAACAGATCCAGGGGGGGCTGGAAAGTCTCCAGAGCAGGAGACTCCACAACCTCCCTGGGCAGCCCTTGCCAGGCTCTGCCACCCTCACTGGGAACAAGTTTTCCCTTGTGTTTCCCCTCAACCTCTTGTGCTCCTACTGACTCCCATTGCCTCTTGTCCTGTCACTGGATGGCACTGAGCAGAGTCTGGCTCCATCCTCCCTACACTCACCCTTAACATATTGACAGACACTGCTGAGCTCCCCCCTCATTCTCCTCCAGGCTAAAGAGCCCCAGCTCTCTCAGCCTCTCCTCAGCAGGGAGATCTCCACTCCCTTCAGCATCTTGGTGCCCTGATTTCCATACCTCTCCATCACCATCCTTCACATCACTTTCCTTCACAAGTCACTTACAATAGAGAAATCTTTTGTCCTGTTATTCTAAGGCATGTAGCTACAGTGATTACCATCAGCTATTATTATCAGGTGTGGTAAAACACAACCATCCTGGCAGGCTTACTTCTGCCTGAACTGCCTTCTGCAAGCCACATGCTGAACTTTGAGCAGGCAGGTAGGCTGGTCATGGGTCCTTTTCTTCTGAGCAGCAGCAAACTGAATCCCAGCCTTCCAACCAGACAAGCAAGTGCACCTATAACCTTTGCAATCAATTAAATCTGCTGCTCTGGTTAACTTTACAATTTCTCCAAGACTTGCATTTCAAAAATGTAGTAATTACTTCTGCTGGCCTTTTGTCTGCCACAAGCTTGAGATAGCAAGTTTCACTTAGAATGTGTCAGAATCAGTTACCAAAAAAACAGTCTCTTTTCAAAAGAGGTTCAATAAAAACAATCATGCTCCTGCATTTTCCTTTCAGCAGAATAGAAAGCTCTTTACAAAGCTAAGATCTGGCTTTTGTGACCTCCACACACTCTGAGCCTTTTGTCAATCTTGTTTGCCAGCTTCCTTATTCTCATTTTAGACAGGTTTGAGTTTGCTTTTGGGTTTTAAGGAAACTATTTCTTCACATTTTCAAGGGGAAAAATTCATCCTTGAATCTGGGAAAAAAAAAAATTAATTCTACAGGACTTCATCTTTTTTTTCTACAAAGCAGTCACTCAGGAACATCTTCCCAACTCACAGCTGCTTTGTATACACAGAACAGCAATGAGACTCACAGGCAGGGAGCAAGGTAATAATGGACTTATTTCTTTCCTTTCATATCTGAGCTAGGAAAAGTGAGACTTCGTGCTGAGGTACCCAAAGAAGTGCACTTAGCATTTATACAAATCCTGCCACGAAAGTTGGCAACTAATGGTTTACAAATACAAGTACCATTCTAAAATGAAAAACAGAAAAGGGGGTTTCATATGCTGGGAAATAATTAATGTTATCACTTTATAGGCCATTTAAAATACAAACTTACCTATCAAAATGCCAATTACATTAGTCCATGAAACCAACTGAAACTGAAGGGAAGAAAGGTCTCTGAAAGCAGAAATACCATCACTGAAATCAAGAAAGGGAACTGGAATACAGCGTGCTTGAAATGATGAACACAAAAGTTGATCTCCTTAAGGAAGAGTTTTCCAAGGTCTACATGCATGCAGATGTGGCTCATGTTGATCTCATGTGCAAGACAAGACATGAGAAGGTGCCTAATTTGAAATCAGAATGAGATGGAGCCAGGGTCAAGTGAGCACTTCAGCAACTCAACAGCTATGCCTGGTGTTCAGTTTGATGCTCGAGGGTTACTGCTTTAGGACAGGTCTTTCCTGCCTCCCAAATGAGGCACCTTCACTGCCCTTGACTAATTCTCATCCTCCAAAATGGAGGGATTCCCAAAACTGCTGCTTCTGGGAGCACTAAGGAGATGACAGAATAAAGCAAGCCAGATGCAGCTTGTAAGCCGTCATTACTAGTATTCTGTTTTCTTGTTATTCTCATCCAAAGCCATTATCTCCAACTAAGGAGGCATATTTGCTCTTGGAGATACATCAATGTTCAGTCAGATAATGACTTGAGACCTGCAAAAACCTAGGAAGTTTCTCCAGGATCTTACCCTGAGTTCTTGGATCATTAACTTGCTGGATGAACTGCCCAACGAGGAGCAGCACACCAAGAACAAAGAGGCAAGTCCCAGTGAACTGCTGATGATCAATCTGCTCATTACTCTCCTGAGGAGCTGTGTGCAAGAGTAAGAGATACTCCTAAGTCTCAGATCCAAGACTGGTGGGAAAATGAAGTGATACAGTTAAAATATTTACATTCACAAAGAAAATCAATTTGGTGAGACTGGGTGCAATTACCAAGCAGACACTCATGATTGTTAATGCTCTGCAAGTGTTAACTGGGATATTTCATTATTACAGCTCTGGATTACATCTCAGATGCTGAGCTTTTGTCAATGCTGCCTATTTCAGCTGACCTGAAGGCAATGCTCATCTACCTCTCCTTCCCCTCAAAACACTTGCAGGACAGAGTGGAAGGCCACACTGTTAAATCTTCATCACCCATTCTTTATTGCCAGTGGCAGCAAGAAATCCATTGGCTCAAGTGGATTGCACAGTGGAGGGATCAGCTCCAGCTATTCAGTGAGGTATTGGACTGTTCTGACCAAGTGTCTGCTGCTTTACCATCTGCAGACATTGGAGTGTTGTGGTTCCAGTGAAAAACCTGTTAGCACTGGCTGGTTACTGCTAATTTATCCACAGCACCCTGAACGAGCCTTTGAGAGTTGTCAGGAGTCTTCATTAAATAGTGGGAACCTCTATTATATAAGTGGGAAGTCTCTGATTACAAATGACAAGTGTGCAGGGCACAGCTTGAACTGTTACACATTGGAGATGCAAGATGATAATGGAGATCTGAAATCTGAAGATCTGAAATCCTCAATGAGCATCCAACTCCCCCAGTTTGTAACCCAGGCCTCCTGGAGCAGTCAGAGTGTGGCTGATGTGTTCTGACCTACCTACAGAAGGGACAGGTCCTCACGTCAGCAGCTTGAGAGATTTCTCTTAGAAAAATCTGGTCAGAGCAGCACAAACCTGTTACAAGTAGTGGCTTGCCCGGGAACCTCCTTCTATCTGCATAGGTGGAATATTGGAAGAAAGGAACCAAAAGGGGAGCAGAAATACGAGTTCTTTGCAAATTGCACCATTTTCAGCACAGAGCAGGGGATTTCTGTTTGTTTTGTTCTTAGATAGAGAGTACTAACTTATTTGGAGTGCAAAAAGACAGACCACTGCAGAGACTTGTATTAAGAAAACAAACAAAGCAACAACAAAAACACACACACACACACAAAATCAAACCAGCACACCACCAAAACATGGTAAATCTGTTTTACCTCCCAGAAACACAAAGCAAACTGTCATTCAGTTACCCCTCTATGCACAGGAATTGAAGTTGAGCCCAGTCTCTCTCCTTTTTTCACACAGGATTAGGTGATAAATTCGCCAGAAACAATCCCAAAGAGCTCCAAAACGATTCCTTATGTGGCAGATATTTTTGAAAGCTCCATTTGGTCACTGATTCTGGCAGTTGTGAAGAGAACCAGTCCCACTTATCCATAGCATCTTTTTCCTTACAGTACACTGAGGGGATGCAGCTCTCCTGACATCACTGTGCACCCTGGAATTCAAAGCCTACAACATCTTTATCATTTCTGCAGTTCCCTTTGTGTGGCAATATTCACAAAAAAAGCCTCATGGGCAGTCCAAAACTGCAGACAGCTCCCACCTGAACATTAAAATAAAACACAACTTGAGATGAAAACCTTTTCCACAGGAGGGAAATGGAGTGACACAGTGCAGTAGAGTGGAGAAACCTAAACTTCTGCTCTCCCTTGTGCTGGAGAACCACATTCTGCCTACAAGATCCAATATCCTTAAAGATCCTCAAGCTTCTAGAGATGTCCCTGACGCAGCCAATTGGCCACTGCATGAGTACATCGCCTAGAATGGAGATAAAATCTGTGTTCCTGAGACCTTCAGATGGTGGCTGATACCCTTCAGAGGGTGGAGACAGCTCTTAGAAGAGTAGAAAATAACAGGTACTGAAGAGGGCTTTTTGTTGCTAAGGGAAAGTGAAGTCAAGCTGCTGAAAATTATGAATTTGCCCCACATTTTTCATCTTCTGTCTTCCCTGGACCAAAAGTCACTCTCTTTTACTAGTATCCTTCTCCTTCCCCCTGAAGCAGCAGTCAAACTCTTCTCAGCAACCACCCAACCAGAGGCTTGGGTAACAGAGGCAGCAGCTGAGGAACAGCAGGGACATCTGCCCCTTGCTGCCACGTTCCAGCACCTCTCCCAGCCAGGGGCACAAGGGGTGTTGCAAGTGAAGATCTCACCTCAGGTTAGGGAGAGAAAAGACACCGGGGAACAGCAAAGTACAAACCACATACAAAAGGAAATTAATACCAAAAAAATTACATCCTCATCTGGTGCCGAAACCCGGGAACCGA
>VYZU01035969.1:0-14025 GCA_013401355.1 Ceyx cyanopectus
TTCCCTCTAGTCCTATCACTACTTGACATCCTAAAAGTCCCTCCCCAGCTTTCCTGTAGGCCCCTTCAGATCCTGGAGGCCACAATAAGGTTTCCCTGGAGCCTTCTCTTCTCCAGGCTGAACAACCCCAATTCTCTCAGCCTTTCTTCACAGGACAGCCCTCTGATGATCTTTGTGGTCTTCTCTGGACACATTCCAGCACATCCAGAGCCTTCCTACAACAGGGACTCCAGAACTGAAAGCAATATTCCACCTTCTTCACACCTTCTTTGACCTCAAGAGTAATTCAACACCACAAAACAACGAGTTCATCCCTTGTCTAGGTTAGGATCCAAGATGATATAATGTGCAACCTCAAATAAAAGACAGCTCAGTTATTGGCAGCACTCCTGCTGTTGTTCAAGGTTTAAGAGCATGCACAAATATTTACAGTCTCAGGCTCTAAGTCACTCACTCATCTCTGTCAGCAGCTTTATGTGATGTGAACCATGGGTTTCTGTGCACTTCATAGCTTGGCAGCAGCACTACTTCTAAAAAAACACTGAGAAGTAGCATCAGAAATCCTTATGACTGCCCAGAGACTTCAGGAGACTTGGGAATTCTCAGCAGCCAAAATATCAGAACATTTTGGCAGCTTTAGTCTCTTTAAATTACAACCTGCTTTTAAAAACAATTTCAAAAGATCTAGCACAGGAGGTCTCATTACGACTCATAGGTGACTAGAATCAAAAAGTAAAAAGGAAAAGCTCTTTCAAGACTGAATCTTTCGATTTCTCACAACTACTACAAGACCACCTGCCTTCTATGCAGTATTTTTAAAGCCAGCATCTTAATTGTCATGATATAGATTTCATTTCTGTGGCTAAGAAGTTTCAGTGCTACTGGGGTTTCCTCTCATTCTGTATACAGGTTTGTGCCTAAAGCAGTTGCACAAACTCACCTGCACTGGGTCAAACCCTGCCAAGTTGTGCTCATACCTCCCATAGTTTCTGGCATTATGCAGTGAGGCAGCATTTAATTGAGGAAAAACAAGAAAACAAACCACACTTTGAATAATTGTGTTGCACAGCATGAGGTGTGATTTGCCCTCGTTGTACAGGAATCCTCTCCCTGATTCCTGAGCTCTGTGTGCATGAGTATAAACATAATGAGGGTTTGTTATTTTACTCCATGGCATCCTAAGAATTGTATTTTTTTTTTCCCTTCTTGCTCTTTTAAAAGAAACCCTACTTGGGGCAACTCTTTCTTTGTGAATACTAGTGACTGTAAAAATACTCCAAACGTGTAATTAGCTCTGCACAGAACATCTCCTTAGTTTGCCTGAAATCCTTCCACTTGGAGCCTGTGCTGCTGCAGAGATCAAAACACAGAGACAACCAAGCTCTTGGGTGCCAGATGGGTTATAAATAGAGTTCACAGTAGAATTTACACCTGCTTTATTTGCCACAAGCCTTGTTCATGGCACATCTTCCCTTTCTCACTCTTGCTACATCATTCCAAAATAATTGAATGCCATATTTGGGAGCTAAAATATCTTTCCAAGTGTGTCAAGAGTCATAGATAATAAATAAATAAATAAAAGCCAGCACTGTAATTTCACTTGCTAAGCAAAACATTAAAAACAACATTGCTTTTTCCACTGAGTTATCATCATTTCTTTCCTTTCCTTCCTGTATCTCTGATCTGTTTATAAAGACCTTTATGGGCAAATGGCATTCAGTTATCATAAATTTTTTATTCCACTACAGTAGTTTTGAAGGTGAAGTACCTAACTTCACTTCTCTCCTCTTTAATATCTTTCAGACTTGTTAGAAACAGTTTTTCAAGTACTACATTTCTGTGATTTTTTTTCAAGCTGTCTCTCAGTTCTGCCACTTTCCCCTGCCCAACAACTCTTGGAAC
Organism: Ceyx cyanopectus; assembly: GCA_013401355.1. Taxonomy (NCBI): domain Eukaryota; kingdom Metazoa; phylum Chordata; class Aves; order Coraciiformes; family Alcedinidae; genus Ceyx; species Ceyx cyanopectus. Next base: position 1,903 of record VYZU01035969.1, read on the forward strand.
TGAAGTATAAATAGAAATTAGATATTTTTTTTTTTAAGGTAAAAATAAAATCACAGATGGGATTTCTACTAAGAGCAAAGTGATAAAGTAGTAGCTTATCAATTATTTAAACCAGTGTGAATCCTACCATGATGTAGGTACATATTATTTTCCATTAGGTTTGAGGGTTTTTTCACTGTTATAAATATCTACAGTGTAAACATAACTCAAATAATAAAGCAGCTATGCAGTGCTTCCCACTGAATAGTAACTTTAATTTGAGTATGTGTAGTTCAAGAGAGCAACTAGGAAGCATGAATGGAAGTGGTGTAAGTTCTCTTGTTGCAAGTGTCCCTACATCAGGTAGCAATACCTTCTCCCACAGTATTTCCATTATTTAGGATAGAATAATAGAATTTTTAAGGCTGTAAAAGAACTCCAAGATCACCACCTCCAACCATCTACCCATCATTATCATGACCACTAAACCAGATCCTGAAATGACCTCTTTGACCACTACTGTTCTGAACAAATGCCCCATTTAAATATGTGAAAAATCACATTGATATGGGTCCATCTACATGAAAATCTTATGTACAGATTCCTCACTGATGGGAACACTATTGGAATTGATGTCACAATCACAGAATGGTTTGGGTTGGAGGGGATGTTAAAGATCATCTAGATTGTAATGGACAGGGACAACTCCCACTGGACCAGGTTGCTCAGAGCCTCATCCAACTTTGTCTTAAGCACTTCCAGGGATGAGACACCCAGAACTTCTCTGGGCAACCCATTCCATAATTTATTATTATATTATTACAAATTTCTAATACTTCTAATAGCGGAATGAGATCTGTAAAGAGAGCTCTGATGAAAACTTTCAAACAAAATGCAATCTTTAGGCCTTTCCTTTCCAAACATTAGCCAACTATGCTTTGAAGGATAAGTGCAGCTATTTTCCTCTGGAAATCAATACATTTTACATGCTTTTCTGTGTATTATATTATGCAACAATCAACAGAAAAGAGATTCAATGGCAGAGGTTAATAACCCGAGACAACATCCCATCCAAGGCAGCCTGTTTGTGCACGTCACAACAATGATGGATAAGTAGTCTGAAGGGTGCAAAGATAAAGATTAGGCACTCTATAAATGTGATTTTTATGAGCAAAGTCTACAACTTAAAAGCTTACACTTTATACAGGTTCAAAAGAATCCTTTGAAAGCAAAGCAAGAGCTTCTTTGAAGTGTTTAATGCACCCAGAAAAAATAGAAGAAAGAAATTAAACAGAATGGACACTGGCAGGAAAAGGACTAATTAATGTAACCAGATAGGTGGCAAGCTTCAAATATGACTGTGTGAGCACAATGATGTTAGCAAGGAGGGGTGATCTCGAGTACTTAAAGAAAAATAGATCATGACTGAGTCTCTGGATTGATAAAAACATTGGAAACTACAAAGTGCTTCATGTTCTAGAAGAGCCATTTTTCCTCCACTGAAATGGGGGATTCTGATAAAGCAAAGTCAAAATGTGCCAATCCATCCCCAGAAAAGCTAGTATTATTATTATGGTGATGTTACTACACAGAGAAATGGTCAAGCAGCCAGGAATCTGCTGGAAATAACTCCACATCCTCACCAAATATTTACCAATATATCACTTCGTCCTTTGCCCCATTTCAGTCTAGCATGTCTACTAATGATGTCAGAAAATACTGTGTTGCTCAGCACTCAAATCCCAGTGGCACAGGAACATCCCTTCGTGTGGGCTGATGTTCCAAAGACATCTTCAGGCTCATTGCCTGAGGATGACTGAAAGCTTGAGGTCATAAAATAACATCAAAGCTCTATTCAAAAAATCATGCTCATATCTCCATGACTTAGATGCTTGCATATGATAATGTGGTCTTTCAACAACATTAAAACCAGATGTTTCCAGTTGAAAAACAAGGTGCAAAAACACCTATTAGAAAAACCCCTGTGCTTTTTATGCCCCATGAATCAGCAGAAAATCTTCTCTTGAGTTTGGGGCAAATCATTAGCACAAGAGGTGCTTCTGGGGCAGGGTGAAGTACTTTGGTTCAGAAACCTCTCATTTTGTCTGTCAAAATTTTCCACCAGAACAGCAATGAAGGTGTGTGAATAGCAAAAGGAAATGCTTGGAGGGTACTATGGGGATTCTTGAATCATTTCTTTCCTCTCCCCTGCTACTTTTCTTTTATTTAAAAGTTATTGAAGGCTGTAGTCCACTGCACACACCAAAAAAAATTCTAGAAACCACCAACTCTGAATGAAGTTTTCACAAAAGCAGATTCTGGATATGAACATCTTTGAGTTACATTGGTTTGTAATAACTTGTAGATTGAGGCTCAGTTGAAACATCAATGGGAGACTCATCAACACTGTTCACTGGGCAGATTTCCTCCCTCCCCTACACATAGATCCTATTTTATAGCCATTCATACTTTTGATACTTGCAACATGCTTTTGCAGACAGTATATTTTTCATGAGCTTCTGTGCTTTCATAAACTGCACTATTTATTAAGCTTGACAAAATGGTTTCTCACTGGGGTACCATCAAACTTTCTAAGTCTGAAAGTGTGTTATTAGTGCATCTGGAATCACAGAATCATGGAATCATAGAATGATTGGAGTTGGAAGGGATGTTAAAGATCATCTTGACACGTCCCACTAGAGCAGGTTGCTCAGAGCCCCATCCAGCCTGGGCTTAAAACACTTCCAGGGATGGAGCATCCACCACCTCCCTGGGAAACCTGTTCCAGCAATCATGAGAGTTCAATAAATTGAACACAAACCAGACTCATGGTGCCAAATTGGGCATCAGTCAGAATGTAAACCCAGCTGCTCCCAGCCCCTCTGATATCTGAAATACAAGGGGGTTTTTTTTGTGTGCCAAATTACCTTTTCACATGACAACCTTGTATATCCTTAAAGGTTTATGATGTGACTTCAGTGATTTGAACAGCAACTATTCCTTATGCCTGCCAGCCTATTTTAAGAAGGTTTTAATGCTTTTTTAATGAAGTCTGAAGAAAAAGGGGCATTATTCTGCTTCTGTCCACTTAGCTGCTTTGTTAGGAGTTATAATCTCTCTTATAAAGTTTTACCCGTTACTTATTCAGTAGCAGTATTTACCAGTTTTACTGGAATTATTGCATATAATAATCTTTTATGGATAGTCTTTTTCTTTTTTTCTAGGATGTATTATAAACAGCCTTCCTGGGGGTTTTGCCTTTTAATCTCATTACAATGATTTATTTGTTTTTCTCTTTGAAATTCCTGTTCTCAGTGAAAATTAGGTATTTAAAAGTGTTCCCTATGAATATATTTAGGTACCTTTGCACTGAAAATTTTCTGATGAGGTACCCAAATGTTTCTTTTAAATATCAAATAATGTTCAAAACCAGAACTTTAGGAAAGAGATTAGGTTGATATAGTATTGAACGGAATAGTTTGTAAAACAAGGTTTTGTTTTGTTCTGCTCCCACTGACTTTGGAAATTATCTGTAAAAAAACACCCTGATGATGAATACTGTGAATATTGCTCTCTAGAATTGGTCTACACAGATTCCAGAACTTCAGTGAAGACAGAAAGAGAAGGATTTGTACTTAGTGGTTTTAGATCTTCAACTTTAGTTGAGGAACTCTCCTTTTGTTCTCATCTTTCACTCCTATATATCATGCTGTCTTGGAGTATCACGAAATATATTTTAACAGTGAGAAAAAAAACCAATACAATCCTTTAAGCACTGTCGCTGCTGAGATCACAAAGTATTCTTCTAAATTGTTCTTTTTTGTAAAATCATTTTTTTCTCCTCTTGGATGTACACTCTTTCTCTCTGTTAAAAGTTCCCATAAGAGTAAGAACATCCTTCAAGACTAGCTCAAACGTTCTGCATTCAAAGCACAGCCTGATCTGAATCTGTAACATCAAAACTTTGCAAAGCTATTGAAATTCATGTTCTAGGAGATGGAGCTTGATACTCTTTATTGCTTCGTTTGGAAAAGGAACCTGGTTTTAAATGTTGCTGAAAAATACGTTAGAAAAGTGTAATCCAGATTGCTTTCTAAGTCAAGAGGCTTTTATATTACCTAACAATCCAGAAGGAACTTTTACTTATAAACACAAAATGTCCACTCCAATGCTCTGCATACATTGTGTGCAAAACTATCTCCATTTGGGGGTTTATTTACTTGGGTTTCTTGATGGGGAAAAAACAACCCACACACAATATGATAATTGAAATCAGTATAATGCATAATCTTGTGTGATTTCAGCTGTTGTAAGTCAGTATGAAGCTTTCTAGCCCCCACAGTTGATGGTGCATTACAGAAGGGTCAATATTTTCCAAAATATATTTGAACTAGAGCTATTAGAACATCCAAATATTGGCTTGGGTTTCTAAACATAATTGGTTTCTCCAGAAAAGTCAGTTTTCTTTGAACGGGTTTTAAAGGCAAAATAGAAAACAATGTTTCAGGAGGGTAAAAATGGCAAATTCCAGATTCAGTCCAGATGGTGAGGGGGTTTGGGTTTCTCTTTAAGTAAATCCATCTTTCATTTCATAATCTGAAAACCTAGGAAATCCTAAATAAATAAACTGTTTAAAGACCTCGTGTAAATGTCTTGTCTGAGGGGTTCTAGCAGCTGATTTTTGGGACTGATGGGAGTGAAGAGGAAAAAAATATAATAAAAATTCAAAGATCTGAGTTACAGGCCTCAAGTCTTCAAAAAATCATGTTGCTTATTTTCTGTAGCTGGTGATGATTTAGTTTGAAAGAGTGCTGGCCAAGGACACAAAAAAAACCCCTGAAGTAGGAACACTGAATTCATCCAGATGTAACACTGTCAAATGTGGTCTTTCCCTTGACACTGCTATTGAATCGATTTATATTGAAATTGTCTCTTATTTTCTCTTGTCCATCACCCAATGTTACACGTGATTTCCTACCACACACCTTTTCATATACTCTTGAACTCAGAAGGTAAAATCAAAGTCTCATTGAAGATTATTTTCACTGCTAGATTCACTGTCACTAAAACTTGTGCTCCTTTGAGACGCAGAAATTCAAACGTTTNAAGGTTTTAATGCTTTTTTAATGAAGTCTGAAGAAAAAGGGGCATTATTCTGCTTCTGTCCACTTAGCTGCTTTGTTAGGAGTTATAATCTCTCTTATAAAGTTTTACCCGTTACTTATTCAGTAGCAGTATTTACCAGTTTTACTGGAATTATTGCATATAATAATCTTTTATGGATAGTCTTTTTCTTTTTTTCTAGGATGTATTATAAACAGCCTTCCTGGGGGTTTTGCCTTTTAATCTCATTACAATGATTTATTTGTTTTTCTCTTTGAAATTCCTGTTCTCAGTGAAAATTAGGTATTTAAAAGTGTTCCCTATGAATATATTTAGGTACCTTTGCACTGAAAATTTTCTGATGAGGTACCCAAATGTTTCTTTTAAATATCAAATAATGTTCAAAACCAGAACTTTAGGAAAGAGATTAGGTTGATATAGTATTGAACGGAATAGTTTGTAAAACAAGGTTTTGTTTTGTTCTGCTCCCACTGACTTTGGAAATTATCTGTAAAAAAACACCCTGATGATGAATACTGTGAATATTGCTCTCTAGAATTGGTCTACACAGATTCCAGAACTTCAGTGAAGACAGAAAGAGAAGGATTTGTACTTAGTGGTTTTAGATCTTCAACTTTAGTTGAGGAACTCTCCTTTTGTTCTCATCTTTCACTCCTATATATCATGCTGTCTTGGAGTATCACGAAATATATTTTAACAGTGAGAAAAAAACTAATACAATCCTTTAAGCACTGTCGCTGCTGAGATCACAAAGTATTCTTCTAAATTGTTCTTTTTTGTAAAATCATTTTTTTCTCCTCTTGGATGTACACTCTCTCTGTTAAAAGTTCCCATAAGAGTAAGAACATCCTTCAAGACTAGCTCAAACGTTCTGCATTCAAAGCACAGCCTGATCTGAATCTGTAACATCAAAACTTTGCAAAGCTATTGAAATTCATGTTCTAGGAGATGGAGCTTGATACTCTTTATTGCTTCGTTTGGAAAAGGAACCTGGTTTTAAATGTTGCTGAAAAATACGTTAGAAAAGTGTAATCCAGATTGCTTTCTAAGTCAAGAGGCTTTTATATTACCTAACAATCCAGAAGGAACTTTTACTTATAAACACAAAATGTCCACTCCAATGCTCTGCATACATTGTGTGCAAAACTATCTCCATTTGGGGGTTTATTTACTTGGGTTTCTTGATGGGGAAAAAACAACCCACACACAATATGATAATTGAAATCAGTATAATGCATAATCTTGTGTGATTTCAGCTGTTGTAAGTCAGTATGAAGCTTTCTAGCCCCCACAGTTGATGGTGCATTACAGAAGGGTCAATATTTTCCAAAATATATTTGAACTAGAGCTATTAGAACATCCAAATATTGGCTTGGGTTTCTAAACATAATTGGTTTCTCCAGAAAAGTCAGTTTTCTTTGAACGGGTTTTAAAGGCAAAATAGAAAACAATGTTTCAGGAGGGTAAAAATGGCAAATTCCAGATTCAGTCCAGATGGTGAGGGGGTTTGGGTTTCTCTTTAAGTAAATCCATCTTTCATTTCATAATCTGAAAACCTAGGAAATCCTAAATAAATAAACTGTTTAAAGACCTCGTGTAAATGTCTTGTCTGAGGGGTTCTAGCAGCTGATTTTTGGGACTGATGGGAGTGAAGAGGAAAAAAATATAATAAAAATTCAAAGATCTGAGTTACAGGCCTCAAGTCTTCAAAAAATCATGTTGCTTATTTTCTGTAGCTGGTGATGATTTAGTTTGAAAGAGTGCTGGCCAAGGACACAAAAAAAACCCCTGAAGTAGGAACACTGAATTCATCCAGATGTAACACTGTCAAATGTGGTCTTTCCCTTGACACTGCTATTGAATCGATTTATATTGAAATTGTCTCTTATTTTCTCTTGTCCATCACCCAATGTTACACGTGATTTCCTACCACACACCTTTTCATATACTCTTGAACTCAGAAGGTAAAATCAAAGTCTCATTGAAGATTATTTTCACTGCTAGATTCACTGTCACTAAAACTTGTGCTCCTTTGAGACGCAGAAATTCAAACGTTTTCCTACAGTTTTATGAGTCAAAAAACAAAACTCACACAAAACAGTATTTACAAACTTGACAGCTGCTGTTATCAGCCATAATGTATTTTCAGGCAACTAAATAAGTGGGTTCCTGAGAGGCCACATCAGAGGAAAATATCTTATTTAGTTCCTGGTACTTTTCAAAGTAGTTCATCAGGCTTTCAAACACCCTTCTTACACGATAGGCAGAGCCAGGATCTGAATAATTATGATTTTATCAGTGTTGCTGTTCATTTCTCAGAGAAGACTCCACATCTGAACAGTGTTGAAAGCCTCTTTTATTATCCTCCCACAGAGTGAAATATTTCCCAAGAACACTAGAATTCATTCTTAGCCCATCATATTTTAAGTTGCTCTTGAGTTCAGTTCTTGAAGAACTGAAATTCTCTCCAAAATACTTTCCATGGAGTTTTTATTTCCTAGAACAACTTTTCAAATTTCACACAAAAAAAGTAATTCAGGATTGAGTAAAAAAGAAAAAAAACAAAAATCCACAACATCCTTTGTATTCACTTGACCTTTCCTAGAACATCAGTAATCATTTCCACTTTTCAAACAAATTTTACTTAAAGGTGTTTGTTACTGTTGAAATTTCATCTGAACACAAGAAAACACATTTTTGCAGCAGTAGTTGTCAAACACGAGAACAGTTTGTGGAATCTCCATCTGTGAATGTATTAAAAATCCAACTGGACACATTCCAGAGCAACCTGTTTTATCTGGCCATGCCTCGTGCAGGGGGTGGAACTAGATGGTCTCAAGTGGTTCCTTACTGCCTCAGTCATCCCATGATTCTGTGGTTATATGTGAAATAGAAACATCAAGTTTCTTCATCCATTGGGACAGTATATAGAAAAATCTTGGATTTTTTGTCTCAAAAATACTTGGATTTTTTGTCTTAAAAAAAAAAAAAGATCCTGATATAGAAATAAGAATTTAAAGTAAAAAATCCACACAAACAAAAAATATTATATAAACATCTAGGATATTGCTAGAGTTGAAACAGCCCAAGCTACAGAAGGCAAAAGAACTGGGAGAATGAAGAGCTACCCACTGTAGTAGAAGTTCAGATTCAAGACCATCTAATAAATTTGAAGGTACCCAAGCTCATTGGACCTGAGGAGATGCATCCACGCCTCCTGAGGGGACTGACAGCAAAATCTCATTGTTGGAAGAACAGAAAGCTAACTTGCTGCTCTTCTTTTCCTAAGAATAAATCTGTTAATTTAATAGATCTAAATAAATAAATCTAAATATTTACATTGTGGGGTTTTTTTTTTCTTCAACAAACACCGTGGAATTCTCTACCTTTGAATTTTCCAATCAGCAAACTTGCAAGTTAAAAACAGTTTCAAGTTAAATGAGCAAAAATCTATATGGCACTGCAGTGTGGGAATTCCTCCATGAGAAACCCGCATTACTTTTAATTACTAGGACATGGTATCTCTCAAAAAAACAAAGTTGCTGATGTGGCTTCCCATTACACAACCAAGACACCCTGGCATGCAGATGCTTTTTTTTCCCCTTCACTTTGCCCTCTCTCTCCACAAACCCTTTCTAAGGTCTCCCACCTCATCTAGAAGTTTGTACAGCACAGATTACAAACATATTAGCTGCAGCTAAACTCTCATTTACCAGGACTAGATAGTTCTCCCTGGACCCTACTAAGCATCAGCTTCATTTTCCATCTCTCTCTGGCAAGTAGATTTTGAGCTGTACCACAGTTGTCACCTCTCATCCAAAGCTGCTTAATAGTGAAGGAAGCAATTTCTGAGTAATGAGTAAATTAGGCTATAGAGCACTTTGGGATGCCTCTGGATGACAGGTGTTATGTAAAAAGAAATCATCCCCACCAAATCATTAGTGACAAAACCATTATTAGCTGATGCCAAGCTAGAAGTCAAAGTGAAATAAATTGCTATTCACTTCAGGAATGCCTTTAATTTGTCACAGCCTAAACCAATGAGCCTGTTCTGTGAAATATGCCACATTAGCCATAGCTGTAAGTTGGTGGTTCCTCAAGACTCTGGTGACCATCTTATGAGGAGCAGTTGAAGGAGCTGGGATTGTTTATTCTGGAGAAGAGGAGGCTGAGTGGAGACCATATTGTTGTCTACAACTACCTGAAAAGAGGTTGGAGTGAGGTGGGGGTTGTTCTTGCAGGTAACCAATGATAGGACACATATTATATACATAGTAATGTATGTAATAAATCAGATTAAAAGTGGATCTTGCATCTAATAAATAATTAAAAACAAACAAAAAACCAGAACAATAAATAAATAAACAAAACAGTAAATTGTGTTTTCTAGCAATGCAAAGAGAAACTCACAAGTACCCTGGGAAAAACTTAAAAAATAAAAATAATTTGTATTTTAGATGGTTGGTGCTGTAGTTTAACTCCTGTTACAGAATTCAAGGTGTGTGTCAGTAAAAGTGGAGAAAAGTGACACAAAAAGTTTCTGAAGATGAGCTATCAGTGGAGCTGTTAAGAGAGGCAATCTGCAGTCAGGTCCTGCTCTTTGCCTGGATACGATTAAGCTAGAAATCTAATGAATCTTAGCACAGAAATCCATGTTACATTAAATCAATTTTTGTAGTAAAGAGGTAAATTAAGGTTGATTGTTTTTTAAAAGAAGTGTGCTGCTTAAAAGACCCAGCAGCAAATGTAATAACTGGAGATACAGGATGAAAACAAAACACCAGTGTTGTGTTATTTACTTCCAGCAACTATTAGAAAATTCAATTATATAATTTTGGAGTCTGCATGTGATCATTAACTGTTGTCACCCTGTGTGAGCCTTTGAGGAAAAAGTCGTATGAAATTCATTGTGACTGAAAAAACAAAGTTCAGCCAATTAAGAGTGCACTATTTGCCTTCTCACATTCATTACTCTTAACACAATAAAAACAGACTTTCCAACCCTACCTGGATCTGTTCCTGTGTGGGCTGCCCTGGGTGCCCCTGCTCTGGCAGGGGGTTGGACCCAGTGACCTCCAGAGGTCCCTTCCAACCCCTACCATTCTATAATTCTATAATTCCATGATCCTACTTTCCTTACTGTTGCTACAGAAAGATTCACTTGTGAAAGCAGAGATTGCTGATGAAGTCAGTGACAGTATTCAGTTGATTTTAGAAGGGAAAGATTGTACATATAGACAGAAAACAGGAATAATTGGAAGTAAAATGAACTTAAAGTTCCAATTCTGAATGTTGTCACTACTATTTAAGAGGTAAAGCTCTAGTCATGTATAAGGACTTCTCCCCAGTTCACCTTCTCAAAGCTTTAAAAAAAAAAAAATTCAGAAAAGAATGGACAAATTAAATTAAATGAGACCAAAAAAAGTGTTTTAAAATAAGGAGAGAGAAAAAAAAAGACAAAGACAGAAAGGATAGGAGTGAAGTGTAAAAAGTGAAAGCATCTCTCTGAATATCCAGTGCTAAACATTCTACATCAAAGTGGTGATGGAACTGCAAATATATTTTGAATTCACCATATAAGTCTACCTGGAATAGAAAGCATTAGACCAGAAACAATCTATGGAATATGCATTTCTCAGGCTAAGAAAATTCTCCATAATTTCAGCTGGCATGCTTTCCATGGCATAGATAGATCTCTGGCAGTCTAGCATCCAAACAGGCTGTTTGAACTTCACTCTGTTACAATCTATGACATATTCCATTTTCTGCCTTTGCTGCTTTCCACATCAATGGATTTTATATTGTCTACAAGAGGATGAGGCATTTTCCTACTGCTTATTTTAGAAGATGCAGACAAAAACGTGGCCTCTCTTCAAACCAATTTGCAAACACTTCTCTCATAATACAGACTATTTCCATGACTTTTACTTCTATTTCCAGTCTCCCATAACATGTGAATAATCTTTCCTAGGTTTAATGGACTACATAAAAGCATTAGTGAGCTCACCATTCAGAAACCAAAAGCATTTTCAAACAGTACCAAACTACGTTTACAAGCTTCAAGGCCAATAAACCTCTCCAAAAATAGCTTGAATTTCTACATCAGCAGGAATGAAGAATTGCTATACTGTAATTTTAGCAAATTTTGGGTTGGTTTGGTTTTTTTTCTCCCCAAAAGAGAGAGATAAATCTGGACAGGTTGGATGATAGGCTGAAGTCAATGGGATGATGTTTAACAAGGCCAAGTGCCAGGTCCTGCACTTTGGTCACAACCCCAGACAGCACTCCAGGCTGGGGGAAGAGTGGCTGGAAAGCTGTTGGGAAGAAAAGGAGCTGGGAGACACTTGGCTGAGCATTAGCCAGAGTGTGCCCAGGTGGCCAAGAAAGCCAAAGGCATCCTGGACTGGCTCAGGAGCAGTGTGTCCAGCAGGAGCAGGGCAGGGATGGTGTCCCTGGGCTGGGCACTGGGGAGGCTGCCCCTTGAGCACTGGGCTCAGGTTTGGGTACTGCAGGAGAAGAAAGAGCTGGAGGTGCTGAAGCAGGTCCAGAGAAGGGCAATGAAGCTGGGGAGGGGTCTGAAGACCATGGCTGATGAGGAGGGGCTGAAAGGAGCTTGGATTGTTTAGTTTGAAAAAGAAGATGCTGAAGGGAGACCTTCTAAATCTCTACAATTCTATGGTTTCAAAAATGTGTAGACTTGGCACTTCAGGACGTGGTTTAGTGGTCCTGATAATCTTTAGCAGGCAGCTGGACTTGATCTCAAAGGTCATTTCCAACCTTAATGATTCCATGATACAGACCTAGTTTACTATGAATTCACAGAAATTGAGAAGGCTTAGTCATGACATTATTTATTTCCTATCCTCACTCAACTCTAAGAACCTTCTATTAGCCCTGATTGTACTTTAATGGGGAGATCTGTATACAAGGTTTAGCTCTAAAGGGCTTTACATTATCAATTCTCTACAGCAGAGAACTCTATTAAAACTAGAGTGATCTAGTAAAGGTCCAACAAATTAA
>VYZU01035970.1:1160-23176 GCA_013401355.1 Ceyx cyanopectus
AATTAATCCCTGTGTAAAGTTGTAGGTGACTGTCTAAAAGATATTTTTTTCTTTTTTTTTTTTAGGGATGAAGAAGATAGTCCAGAAAGGATTTGTGGGGTGTCTCAGTGACATATCTTTGAAAAAAGTGCATACTCCCTATGAAAACTGGGAATCTTTGAACTGGCAGGATGCTGAAGAGCAAAACAATGTATATTATATTTGGGAAGGATGCCCCATTGTCCTCTCAGAAGGAGCACATTTTCTTGGCAAAGGTAGCTTGCTCTACTATTGTACTAGTCAAGTATGTACTTGGTATATAAAAGGTGGTCATAAAAAAAACCAACATTGCAGTGATCACTTTTCAAAGCATTTTTAGGTATATAGGATTAGATTTTAATAATTAAAGTTTTGTTTTCTGGGTTTATAGAAGACTACTGCATGAAAGAGGAATTACATTCACAGAGAGGTACTGTTTCTGAAATTGTATTCAGGTTTGATATGTACATAGAAGGTGAAGTTTCACTTTTGAAGAGACACAGATGCCTGTAACATTAAAAAAATATCAGGTAGCAAAACTGAGGACACTGCACCACCTTGGTTTGTTGCAATTAATTATGAATAACTGTCCTTTATAAAGCTGAGTGATAAAGATGTAAACTTTAATCTTGAAATATGAGTTCTTCATGTTAAAGCAGAAAGTAGCACCTAGATTTTTGTTTTTAAACCTATTTAAAACTTTTACAGTAAAAATACATAAATAAACCTATTTATTTATGTATTTGACTTAACTTATGCATGTATTCATTTTCTTTCAAGGGTTTCTGGAGCTGCATTCAGGTGTTTTCAGTGGTGGACTGGAATTTGAGGTCTCATTCAAATTTAGAACAGATCAACTGAATGGATTGCTTTTGTTTGTTTATAGCAATGATGGCCCAGATTATTTTGCGGTAAGTTCAGAAACACAAATAAATACATTTATGTATGACCTGTGAGTTTTGACTGCTAGGGTAAGCCCTGCATTTAAAGAAATTTAAAAGGATAAGTTAGTTTTCTATTTTACTTAGTTTGAAATGCTCTTCACAGCAAAGCATAAGTGGAACACAAAGACTCCCAGCAAATTCTCAGACTAACCTGTGTTATTTATATAATAATTTAGAAAGATATAATTATATGAAAAGCAGAACCATTCACTTGACTTGGTTAGAAGTTATTAGAAAAAAGACTTAAAAAACTTTCGGTTCATTCCCAAATGAACTAAAAGGGGTAATGGTTTCAAGTTGCACCAAGGGAAATTTAGGTTAGATATTAGGAGGAATTTCTTTCCAGAGAGGGTGGTTAGGCATTGGAATGAGNATTAATATATTTTTTTCATTTTGATTTTTAAACATCAGGACTGTCATATAGGCAGAAATTAGTGGTCCAGGTTAATCCCATCTCATCCCCTATCTCTGTTATCCCAACACTGTGGAGATGCACAAATCCTGTAGTAGGCAAATTTGTGAGAGAACACCTATGAACATTCATTTTGGTATCTATTAAATAAAACTCTTTTACACTCAGAACTGCTTGTAATTGCATCTTTTGCAGGAATTTGTTTAAGGTTGAATGTGTTGCAGTTTTTCCTAAATTTTTTTGGATTACATGGCTCTATTTTTTTGTAGTTTTCTTCCCCCAAGGATTTTGACTGTAATTACACCATTATCACCATTGCCTAGTGAGTCCATTATAGCTACTACTAGCATCAACTAGTAGATGTTGCACAGAAAGTAATATATCTTTTTAGTTGGTCCAAGAAGCACAATTAGAGATTTTTGCATGTACTGTTGCTCTGTATGACCTAGTCTGATCTTTATACATTTTATTGAAATTTTTATTTATTTCTTTATTATAATGCATCTGTTTTGCTAATGGCTGTCATGTCACAGCCTGTTTTATTGCATGGCTTTATACAGAATGTGCCTTTTCTTTTAAACTTCTGACCTAAAGCATATAAATATATCTTTCTCCCTTTCAGGTCAACTATAACTTATTCTACATTTACTTTTTCAATGAATGACTTTTCCAGAACTTATATTTATTTTTTTTTCCTGGATTGAATTCTGCTAGATTGGATTGCTTTCTCTTTTAAGCAGCCTTAGTTTAAAACATTCTAATGAGTTCCAATATCAAGTCTTGCTAATTATGTATTATTTAGTTTTGCCCTACAAGATGCTGTACCTATACTACCCTACCCTACAAATACTTGTATGTGTGCAATTCCCAATACAGGGGCACTATATATATATGGAAGGTACTCAGAAAGACAAACACGGGGCTTAGGTTCTTGTGGTATGTGATCCTCCTTTCCTTTGTATTGCTTGTGAAAGGCAAAAAAATATGAAAATAATAGCTTCTAACTATAAAGGAAAAAGATGACTTATTAAATTGAGAATGCAGTCAAAAGCACAAAGTAGTTAGACAAGACACTTTTCTTCCATATTTTTGACAGTTCTGGGTTTATATTTGAGTACTGAAAACTATAATTTGATAATTTTCTGTTCTAAGTATTTTTTTTCTGTGTGTGCATGTCTCACTCCTGACCTCAGCATCTCCATAACCATAAGATGAAGAATTTTAGAAAGGATGAGTATATGCATGTTTTTCCAACCCTTGCAGCTTTGTGTTCTACACATACATAATGATGACAGAGGGTTTTTCCATACACTTGAGCTCACAAAAAAAGGTTAATAGAAAGTGAAAATGAGGTGTGTATCATGTTGCGCATGAGCTACTATGTCTTTGTTAGGAGCTTTGGTCAGGAGACACTTGCACTGCAAAATAGATTAGAAGCTATACCGCTTACACTGTCAATGTGAGACAGTCTTCCCTGACTCTTCTCTTTGCATAGGTCACAGCTCTCTTATTAGCTTTATAGTTTTTGAATGACTAAACTAGACTCATGCCTGGCCTGCTACCAAATGGACAAAGACTCAGGCTTGTCTTCTGCCCAAGACAAAATGATGTCCTAGAAAGGTGCTCTGTGTAAAGGTCACTTATTCCATTACTTCCTTGCCCTGAGAACAAAGTCAAACTAGAGAGGTACATCCCTGATTACTGAAGGAATTTGCTGATGCAGTTGCTAAGCCACTGTCCATAATATTTGAAAAGTCATGGAAGTCAGGTGAGATCCCTAGTGACTGGAAGAATCACAGATTAATCATGGTTGGAAAGGACCTTTTAGATCAAGACTGAGTTCAACCATACCTACAAGAACAAAAAACACCTAAATACCTGACCATTAGAAGAAAAAATCAAGCAAATAAAAAACAGAAGAAAACAAAACAAAATCAAACCCACACCAAGCACAGTCGCCCACATTCCTGCTCTTAGAGCATGTCCTGAAGCACCTTCATATCATCACGACTTTACTAGGGCAAGCCTTACTAGCCTGACCAATCCGGTGGCTTTTTATAATGAACTAACTGCATTAGTAGACCAGGGAAGAGCTGTGGATGTCACCTATCTTGACTCACCAAGGCCTTTGACACCGTCCCCTACATCCTCCTCCTTTCAAAGTTAGAGAGATATGGGTTTGATGGGTGGACTGTGCAGTGGATAAGAAATTGGCTGGACTGTCACACCCAGAAAAGTAGCAGTCAATGGCTCGATGTCTAGATGGGAAAACATAACTAGTGATGTCCCTCAAGGGTCTGTCCTGAGACCATTGCTGTTTAATATCTTCATTAATTACATAGACAGTGGCATTGAGTGCACCCTCAGCAAGTTTGCTGATGACACTAGGCTGAGTGGTGCAGTTGATGTGCCAGAGGGACATGATGCCATCCAGAGGGACCTGGACAGGATAGAGAGGTGGGCTCAGGTGAACCACATGAGGTTCAACAAGGCCAAGTGCAGGGTCCTGCACCTGGGCCAGGGAAACCAGCATTATTAATGTAGGATGGGAGAGGACATGCTAGAGAGCAGTCCTTTGGAAAAGACTTGGGGGTACTAACAGATGAAAAGCTGGACATGAGCCACCAATTTGCAATGGCAGCCCAGAAGGCCAATCAAATCTACTTGACCAGCAGATGGAGAGAGGTGATTCCGCCTCTCTACTCAGCCCTGGTGAGACCTCACCTGGAGTACTGTGTCCAGCTCTGGAGCCCCCAACACAATAAGGCTGTGGAGCTGCTGGAGCATGTCCAGAGGAGAGTCACAAAAATGATTAGTGTGAAAGCCTAAGTGCTGCCAATCTTATGTGCAGAAGTGGCACCAGCTCCCGTTACAGTGCAACTGATGAAGCTGATGTTGAATTCAAGAGCTGATGTGCTTCTGCAAAGCAGAAAAATGCATCAAAATAAGAATTCCTGCACAAACTTTTGAAAAAGAATTGCACTTAAGTGGCTGCATGAAGTAAAACAATCAGTGTCAGGGATTAAACCTACCAGTAGGCATATAGAAACTCTCTTGCCTCTCTTGTCCTCTTCCAGATTCAGGCTAAGCTTTGGATTTCCTCATTCCAACTTTACATACTCAGATATATTAAAAATAAGAGTTGTGTACATAGAGAACACTATTAATAAAATTTTGCAGTGGTGTTTAATATTTGTATCCCAAATTCTGAAAATCAAGTATGCTTTTAACCATTAAATGAGCACCTGCTCAGGTTTAGAGCTGTGATACAATGCTCTTGTTCTGTTGAGAAATGTCATCTAAGATGTCTGGCAGAAGAATAAGATGATCTTCATGTATTTTTGGCTTAAAATAATAATATATTTTCCAAAGACAGATTACCAATCAAGCATTTTTTTAAAGTGGTCCCAGCATTTCATCCAAAGCAAACAATTTAGCTGCTGTTTTCCTGAACCTGTGCTCAGTACCAGAGAGAGTGCTAGTTGTATGCAGGACATCGTTTCTTTTTATCTTCATAATGCAGAATGGTTCAGAGTGAACAGTGGTCCCCTAATTTTAGCTGCACGTGGGCATTCTAAATGTCAGTCCAGGTCATCACGAAAAGCACAAGCGTCATTCTCTTCCTGCTTTAAGACTATGCCAAGATGAGTAAATTGGAAGAGGGGTGTGCCTCTCCCCGTGGCCTCTCTTTTCAGCTTCCAGGTCTGGAAGACTTGCTGGAATACTACTGCAGTCATGTAGCTGAAATGCTTTCTTCTCACTAGCATGGCATGCTCCTTTTTCTCATCAGTGAAGAAAAATGGTGACTTGTCCAATGGACTCTGTTTCAAGCTATACTCAGCACTGATACTATGGCAAGTCCTTGACTTGTAGAGTCCTCAGCTACAAAAGGCTCTGAACTCATGGAAATTGTGGTTCCAAACAAATGAACAAAATCCCTCTGTCAAGCAAGCAGTCAGTGTGCCCTCTGGGACAGGACCTGTAGTGCCCATCACATATCAAATACTGTGTTCTTTCTTCAACTGGGGTCTCTGTTAAGGAAATACAATCCAATTGCAAATGCTGCACTACTAACATTATCAGTAACCTGCATATGGCAGTTTGTCAATACTAGTGATAAGCATTTATATTCTGTAGTTTTTATTTCAGTTAATAAAGTTTAGGCATGGAAACAGTAATGCCTTTTTGTGAATGTATCCATAATTTTCAACCACTGGTTCATCACTCAAGTGTTTAGTGCTCTATACCTGCCAATTTACAGGCTCAGCCCACTTGTATTACATTCAGATAGGAGAAAGAGTAAAGCATGCAAAACTGCTACAGTGAAAATGTAAGTAAAATGTACTCCTATTGGAGAATTGGCACATTAATATCAAAAAACCACATACAGAACAAATTATTTTCCTACAAGATTGAGAGCAATAAAGGTGACATACAGAAGCAATATACACTGGAAAAATTTGAAATTGAATTCACCAGCAAACTAAAATTACTTTAATCAGGTCTGACATTTCATTTCTTTATTATTTTGTTACGTTCTATTAAAAAAAATAAATTGCTAAATAAAATCCTGTTTTCTCATTCTCAAAACCCCCCCAAATAGTTCTGATTCTATGATTCATTGCATCTTCTTTTTACTTAGTTACATTAGTGCCAAAATCAATTGTAAAAAAATCAGAATATATTTTCCAACATTCTAAATTAACAGATAGACTGTACTTAGCATGTTTTGTGCAAACAATTTTATTGTAATTTCTGCTCTCCTGAAGATGTCTTGTTCATTGGTCTTGCTCATTGTATCCCTTTATTATTTTTTTTAATTACTGTGTTGTTTCTGTGTATTTGTTTTAAAAAATACTTTTTTTTTTTTTTTCTTTGAAAATATATAGATTGAACTGAGAAGTGGAATGTTAAACATATTTTTAAAAACTGGAAATGTCTTTACACAAGTGGATCTCTGGCTAGGACTGTCTTATTGTGATGGAAAGTGGAACAAAGTCACAGTGAACAAGGAGGGCTCTGTAGTTACAGCAAGTATGAATGAACTGAGAGAGCACACACTTGAACCCCGTGTTCAGCAGCTGAAAGTAAACTCACCTGTCTATGTAGGAGGAATCCCACCTGATATTCAGAATTTTTATAAAGAATTGGGATTAGAACAAGGTAAGATGGCACCAAGAAGAGCATATGTTTTTTAAAAACTGATGTCGTGCATGGTAGCCATGAATTTATGGTTATGTAGCATGAATAANACATTAGTGCCAAAATCAATTGTAAAAAAATCAGAATATATTTTCCAACATTCTAAATTAACAGATAGACTGTACTTAGCATGTTTTGTGCAAACAATTTTATTGTAATTTCTGCTCTCCTGAAGATGTCTTGTTCATTGGTCTTGCTCATTGTATCCCTTTATTATTTTTTTTAATTACTGTGTTGTTTCTGTGTATTTGTTTTAAAAAATACTTTTTTTTTTTTTTTCTTTGAAAATATATAGATTGAACTGAGAAGTGGAATGTTAAACATATTTTTAAAAACTGGAAATGTCTTTACACAAGTGGATCTCTGGCTAGGACTGTCTTATTGTGATGGAAAGTGGAACAAAGTCACAGTGAACAAGGAGGGCTCTGTAGTTACAGCAAGTATGAATGAACTGAGAGAGCACACACTTGAACCCCGTGTTCAGCAGCTGAAAGTAAACTCACCTGTCTATGTAGGAGGAATCCCACCTGATATTCAGAATTTTTATAAAGAATTGGGATTAGAACAAGGTAAGATGGCACCAAGAAGAGCATATGTTTTTTAAAAACTGATGTCGTGCATGGTAGCCATGAATTTATGGTTATGTAGCATGAATAATTGTTGCTTTAACTTCCAGTTATCCCTACCCATCTAGCTTTACTTAGTCCTCATGCTCTTGTAATGTTATAGAAATTTTTCCAACCCAGTGATATCCCAAGCAATTGAAGTCACTGGAGAGGAACTGGAAAGTACCCAATGATTATTTGAGATGCCCAGCCAGATCATCTCAGATATTCATCAGAGAAAGCCAGTTCAGATAAACTTGTTTCATTTAGGGTGCTGGAACACCTCTCCTATGAGGACAGGCTGAAGGAGCTGGGATTGCTCAGCCTGGAGAAGAGAAGGCTCCGGAGAGACCTTAGAGCCACCTTATAGTACCTGAAGGGAGCTTATAAAAAGACTGGAGAGAGGATGTTTACAAAGGCCTGTAATGAAAGGACAAGGGGCAATGGTTTTAAATTGAAGTGGATTTAGATTAGAAATAAGGAAGAAGTTCTTTACTACAAGAGTGGTGGAGCACTGGAACACATTGCCCAGGGAGGTGGTTGAGGTCCCATCTCTGGAGACATTCAAGGTGGGGCTTGACAAGGCTCTGAGCAACCTGCTCTAGTTGAAGATGTTCCTGCTTTCAGCAGGGCTTTGGACTAGATGACCTCTAGAGGTCCCTTTCAACCCAGACGTTTCTATGATTCTATGATTTGATCAGTTATCATTCTCAGATCTGATATAGAAAACCAGTGGAAGAGAGTAAACATAACTTAAATCACTGTGATAAGGCTGGATGCTGGCATGTGAAAAAACTATTGCAAGTTTATTAGTACTTTATTAGGTGACACTGATTCTGATCTAAACAATTTAGTATAAACCCCTGAATTTGGATTTTGTTTACATTACCATAATATTTTTCATATTATCAGGAGGAAGGCAGACAGTAATTTTTTTAACCACCACTGTGACTCTTCTGTTCTGGAACAGGTCAAATTTTTAGGGAAAATAAACATTACGTACTGATACTAATGGCCTTCACAAAAGGATTTACTTGTATGAAATGCAGTTAAGAAGTGTTTATTGAACTACCTCCATTTACAGTTTGTGTTTTTTCATTACTTATGAAACTATTCACCAGTCTGTATTTTTCAGATACTGTGAGAAAATATGTTGTAGTCTATAAGTAATTAGTGAGGAATCTAGTAAGTGACTTTGAATGCATGAGCTTACCCTGAATGCGTTCATTCAAGTAATCTCTGCAGGCCTCCACTGAAGCCTCGTGATTTCACAGCTATAGAACAGTTTGAATCACATCTATTCACAGCTCAAAAATATTGTTTTAAGCATTCTTCCAGCTGTAGGTATCAAATATATTATAATCCTTCCTCCAGGTCCTGTGTGCATATTTATGGCCCAAAAGAGCTAGCCAGTCATACCCTGTCAGTGTTGCCTCATAGCTGATGGTATAGCCTTGTGAGTGGATGCATTCACAACTCCTGCAGCAAAGAGATCTGTGAACAAAGAATCTGGGGCAAAAAAACATCTAAAGTGAATGTCTGAAGGCACATAAATAAATACTGCTTTTTTTTTACTGAGTCTCCTGAGGATGCCACAAAATAAAATGGTGGCTGTAAATTTATATCCAGAGTGTGTGAAGATAAAAAGATTCTTGTGTGTTCTTAAATGTAGATTTAGGTGAGCAAGATAGGTTATTACAGCTTTGAAACATATTTTTTTTAAAGACTATAATGATGTAATGGTATGATAGTAGAATATGGAGACCTTCCTATTTTAAGAAATATTTACAAATTATTTTCACAATTAATGGCCCCTTGGAAGTTAATTTTGAATAAAGGAATGTTGTTTTGCTCGCAGCAAATCAAGGATAAACACCCTTCTCTTCCCACCTCACCTCCCTGTCAGTTAGAACTTTAAAGAAATTTCAGCTGGAGTCTGTGGGCCTTTTCATTACCCATCACATGCCCTCCTGAGAAGTCAAGGTAGAGGGGAGCTGGCAGGAATGTTTGAGAATTTGTACTATCATTACTCATTCTTTAGCTACCTAAGAGTAAGCAAGATCATTTCGCTGATATCAGTCAGAAATATTAAAATAGTGTTAACATGCAGCTAAAAAATAGTAAAAATAAGGTATTAAAATACCTTATAGTGTATACATCTCATTGCAAATTGAACAACTGCTCATTTTGTCTGATGATTAAGATGCTCCTGTAGACTGGGACTAATTCCTCTGCCACAGACTGCTTAAGAACTGTGCAAATCACTGTGAAGTAGGAGCTGGGCTTAAATGAGGATGTATTCATTTAAAGGAATAGTTTGTTTAAATTCTTAGCATTATGGAGAGAGAAGGTGTTTTAGAGGGTGATTCAAAATAAATGTCCACCTTCAGTGCCCCTTTATTTTTGTATGAACTATGTATAGCTATTAGATTGGGTGGTGAAGTACAGATAGTACTCTGACCTGCTATTTTGCAGTAATAAAGGCAATAATAGTATCTAAGATATAATTATTATATTTTCACAAAGTGAAATAGCCTCTCTCAGATCAGTAGTCTTTTTTCTAATATATAAGGTTAATTCTTCAATGAACTAAAGTCTTCAGTTTGGTTACTGTTTACTTTGGTTTTGTATTAAACACCAATTACTATACTGTCCTCAGATCTGGGAATTGATTTGGATCATTAATTTTTTTGTCAATGAAGTAATAAGTGTATATATAAATTTAAACAACTGCATCCTGAAATTCTGTAGGGGTGTGTTTACTGCAAGAAACTAATTTAACATATTTGTAATGTTGATAGGAATATTACACATACATAAAAATGGAGAAATATATATGTGTATCCATATAAATAAATACAAATTACATTACTTTTTTTTTTTTTTCTCAAAAATGAACAGTTTGGGGTTATGTTTCTAGATTATTTATAACAGCATACCAGTTATATCCTCAGTAGGATAAACTGATACACCTCCATGATTTACTGAAGTTAAATATATGTAATCTCTATCTTTTTCTCAGTTTGGGGTAGAATGTATATTAACAAAATATTAGCAAGCAGCAGAAAGCTGATTTTCAAATTCAGAATCACTTTTATTATAATTTTGGTGAGAGAAGTGGCAGGAGAGAAAACAGAAAGCATTCCTGTGGAATGGAACTGATAACAATGAAAGTACAGTTCAGTAAGGCAGGAACTCAACACTGGAATACCAGGATTTTTTATTAGTTGAGAGGAGGGATCTACATGTCATGTTGAAAGTTAACATATTCACATTACAGTCTTTAATGCGGTAAATATAAAATTGAAAGGAACAAAGTGATTCTTAATGGCTGAAGCTCTGTATGTGATACTAATCCCTTACTGTTTGCTAGGTTTCGGTGGTTGCATGAAGGATGTTAAATTTACACGAGGTGCTGTCGTTAACTTGGCATCTGTGTCCAGCAGTGCTGTCAGAGTCAATCTGGATGGATGCCTATCAACTGACAGTGCTGTTAACTGCAGGGGAAATGACTCCATCCTAGTATACCGAGGGAAAGAGCAGAGTGTTTATGAGAGTGGTCTACAACCACTTACAGGTAACACATTGGTTCCTTAAATGAAATACATAATTTTTCTTTCATTGTGTATTAATGTATAATTGTGTTCAGTGGCCTTTTTTTTGTTTGTTTGTTTTCTCCTCTATACTTCTCTGTGTCCTTTGAAGAATACCTTTATAGAGTGGTTGCCTCAAATGAAGGAGGATCTGTATCTAGTGTATGGACCCATGTTCGTACAAGAGCATCAGGTAAATATGATTTTAAGCTTTACTTATTCCCATTTTTCTTTAGCTATCTAATGTCAGGTTGGAGAAAATCCCATCATAACAGCTTTGAATAGTGTAAATGTCATAGTGTTTCTGAAGGGACAAAAATGCTTAATGCTTTGAATAGCTACCAGATTACTATCTTCAGCTATACAGTGCTTCAAGATCTTTTCCAAATATGTATTAGAGTATGTAGCTATGTGAGAGCAAAGGATGTGAAAGGATTGAAATGTTTTGCCTGTGTAAGAACAACCATGCATCTAGGTAATGCGCGTGTACCCTCATATTACGTGAGTCTGCTTGAGGAAGTAAATCTGTTTTTTCCTTTATATAACATAGTGACACAAAAATAAGATGTAGAGAAAGGTGTTACAGGGATAGCAGGCATAAACTGTGGAAGCTGAGGCCATATAGTTGCTAGGGAGAAGAGGGCCTCTGAAAGTTTTTTCTACCATTACCTGCCCATGAGGATGCTGCTCAGTGCTGCTGAATGAGAGTTCTTTCAACAAGCAGTGAAGGTTTGTGACCAAGGTTTCAAAGTAGGAACATAATACCTGCCGAATCTTAAAGATAAATTTTTTCATATGTTTTAGGAAGAAAATTTAAAGGACCCTCCCTCTTCTGTCTAGTGGGAGTTTTTTTTAAACTTTATTGAGCCAGCAAGTTTTTGAAGATTTGCAGTTCTTAACCAACTTTCCCTCCTCTATAACTGAAGCCTAATTGCATGGCATTCCATCAATGCAGAGAGTTCTTTTGATGCAAGATATTCAATGTATGACCTTAAAGCATAATATGATACCTGCATAAATGTTGGACTTGCAAATCCATTCTTATACAACTTACTGTCAGTTTTTCGTGTACAGCCCAGAAGAGAGAAAATATGTGCATATTTTCAGTTCACATGTCTGACAACTCTAAGATTTACTATAAATTTATGTTTGCAAGCTGACCACAGCATTAAGCAGTCTATGTTCCCTGGGGCAGGAGAATAATTGAACTATTTAATTATTTTGGGGTTGGTTTTGTTATGTCCCTTATGAGAAGACCATCTGCTATACAGTACCTTACCTTGCCCTGTGCTACACTTCAAAACTAATAAAATCAATATATTTCTGCAGTAACAGAAGCTTTCCTAGAGTATCATGTTTTTACTTTACAAAAGAATCACATCTTCCAGGTGTTTTTATACTTTCCATTCTGGTACCCTCCTTATAAAAAAAGACTGTGTTCATGTTGAATGAAACTGGAAAAGTAATATTCACAAAAAAAAAAAAAAAGATATTATTTCATGGTGATCATCATCAGGGTTAGGGAGTCCACATTCATTTACAACAAGCTCATAATCCATCATCCTGCCACAGTGTTCCTTGGGCCTTTCCTCTGTATCCTTTGTGCAGTCATCTGCAATGAAGTTGTTACTGACCAGACCTTTAGTTGGTATAGTAATATCTAATAAACAGGTAAAGGTTACAGGAAATGAGATGATTTTGTTGATTGGTTGGTTTTTGTTTTGTTTTGTTTGTTTTTATTAACAACTATATGCATATATAACCTTAGCTTTCCAGTTCTAATAATAATCTTAATTTTCTTTTTTTTTTCTTTTTTTTTTTTGTCGGTGGTGGTGGTGGTTTGTTTATGTGTTTGGCTGGGTTGTTTTGTTTGTTTTTATAATGTGGAATGACCAGAAGCAAAGGATTTGGTAAAGAGAACTTATAAATCTCTACTTTGCCCTGAGACGGTTGCATAACATTGTGGAAATAAATAGAAAATAAATGAAAGAGCTTAGATGTTTTGAAATACTTCTGTCATTGAGAACACACATTTTTAGAAATGTTTCAAAGCTGTGACATTATGTGGCTTAGATATCCAACAGATAAATGTCAAACCCTTCTGTGCTGCAATACCACTTTGTTTCATTTGGTTGTATGATTATAGTGCCTGAACTTGTTAGGTACATGCAATCAACCTCTCTTTTCAAGTGATGCTTAAATATGTTTGTTACATTAAATGTTTTGGGAAAATCACAACAAGACAAGAAGGAATGTTATGTAGATAGAGTTCTGATGGTTTTGAAATATAGCTTAAACTGAATAGCTTAAGATGTGCAGTCATATTAAATCAATGCTGAAAAGTTACAACTCTAATAAATTGTATTTATGCTAATGGTTGAGTCTGATTTACTGCGGCCATTAAAAGTGAAGAATAGGGGCAATAGTCTCCTTAGAACTGCCATTTTCTCTATTTTCTATTTTATCCTTCTACAGTTCCACAGAATGTGCCAACTCCCTCAAGAGTTCACAGTATAAATGGTTACAGCATTGAGGTCACCTGGGACAAACCTGCTGGGGTCATAGGTGTAATTGAGAAGTACATTTTGAAAGCATATGAAGAGGATAGTCCCAATGTACCCATCAGTAGTGCGGAGCTTGCTGACACGAGTATGCTCACAGGTAAATGTTGTTAAGTATCATTTTTTATGCACATCTAATAACGCAGAACTCTTATAGCTCCTTTTGTTGAGCAATAAAGTGTTTCTTGTCTATTTTGTGTATACACAGCATAGATAATATTTGGAAGGGTAGTATTTGTGTCAACATCCACATACATAGGAATGTACTGACTTCAAAGAATAACAGGAATTAGCATACACAAAAAGACTAAAATAAAATGGGTTTAAGGTTTGCCTTCCCAGCGTGTTAATGATTCTGAGGGGAAATGCTTTATTTTTTTGTTTGTCTTTGTTTAGGATGTGCGATTTTCTCTTTCCTCCTTTTTTTTTACCACCAGCTTATCCAAATTAACTCTAAATATGGGTCCCCTAAGATACTACTTGACCTGAGGTAGGAAAGAACTTGATATACTTCCCTAATTTTTATGATATAAACCAAACTGATTTCAGTGGGAACTAGCATGTATTTAAGGATAATAAAGGTGCTTTGGCTGATACTGTTGGTATTTGGAGGTGGGTTGTTATGGAATAAAGATATTTGGGGCCTTGGGGTTTTGGGCTTTTGTCACTGTTGAGCTGTGGGCTGTGGACAGGAGTTATATGAACACTTGCCCATGAGATGTTTTCTGCAGTCTAGGACCTTTTACCCATACAAGGCAGAGGTTTTTAGGATAAACTTTGACCTCTCTTACTGTCAGGGTAGTGTGGATCTGGCTTTCTGCTCTCTATAAACAGACTACCTTTGCAGGTTGCTAGCAGGTTACCTGTGAAGGGAGCATGATACTGACAACAATCAGGATTATGTGATGTGTAAATGGGGCAACAGTACAAAATCTCTCAGTGTAGAGAGAGATTCATCTCAACTGTGACTGATAGCTTTATCCTTATACTCTCTGAAGTTAATTATATAATTCATAACAATTAAAAAAGTGCTAGTGACACGATTCTGATCAATGCTGATGCTTTGGTTTGGCTCAGGTTTGAGCAATATAACCATTTTACAAAGTACCTTAACTCTCTGGCAGTATATNTGTTTTTACTTTACAAAAGAATCACATCTTCCAGGTGTTTTTATACTTTCCATTCTGGTACCCTCCTTATAAAAAAAGACTGTGTTCATGTTGAATGAAACTGGAAAAGTAATATTCACAAAAAAAAAAAAAAAGATATTATTTCATGGTGATCATCATCAGGGTTAGGGAGTCCACATTCATTTACAACAAGCTCATAATCCATCATCCTGCCACAGTGTTCCTTGGGCCTTTCCTCTGTATCCTTTGTGCAGTCATCTGCAATGAAGTTGTTACTGACCAGACCTTTAGTTGGTATAGTAATATCTAATAAACAGGTAAAGGTTACAGGAAATGAGATGATTTTGTTGATTGGTTGGTTTTTGTTTTGTTTTGTTTGTTTTTATTAACAACTATATGCATATATAACCTTAGCTTTCCAGTTCTTTGCAATGACTTTCTCCCTGTTCAAAGAAAAGAAGCTGATAGTTTCTCAGCCACATCAGCACTGGGAATATAATGCTCTCTGCTGTACTCAACAGTCACCCCATGAGATCAGAGAAAACCCTGCTTGAAACCTGTGNAGGAAGGGTGGGAAATAGAAATGTAGCTTAAACTGAATAGCTTAAGATGTGCAGTCATATTAAATCAATGCTGAAAAGTTACAACTCTAATAAATTGTATTTATGCTAATGGTTGAGTCTGATTTACTGCGGCCATTAAAAGTGAAGAATAGGGGCAATAGTCTCCTTAGAACTGCCATTTTCTCTATTTTCTATTTTATCCTTCTACAGTTCCACAGAATGTGCCAACTCCCTCAAGAGTTCACAGTATAAATGGTTACAGCATTGAGGTCACCTGGGACAAACCTGCTGGGGTCATAGGTGTAATTGAGAAGTACATTTTGAAAGCATATGAAGAGGATAGTCCCAATGTACCCATCAGTAGTGCGGAGCTTGCTGACACGAGTATGCTCACAGGTAAATGTTGTTAAGTATCATTTTTTATGCACATCTAATAACGCAGAACTCTTATAGCTCCTTTTGTTGAGCAATAAAGTGTTTCTTGTCTATTTTGTGTATACACAGCATAGATAATATTTGGAAGGGCAGTATTTGTGTCAACATCCACATACATAGGAATGTACTGACTTCAAAGAATAACAGGAATTAGCATACACAAAAAGACTAAAATAAAATGGGTTTAAGGTTTGCCTTCCCAGCGTGTTAATGATTCTGAGGGGAAATGCTTTATTTTTTTGTTTGTCTTTGTTTAGGATGTGCGATTTTCTCTTTCCTCCTTTTTTTTTACCACCAGCTTATCCAAATTAACTCTAAATATGGGTCCCCTAAGATACTACTTGACCTGAGGTAGGAAAGAACTTGATATACTTCCCTAATTTTTATGATATAAACCAAACTGATTTCAGTGGGAACTAGCATGTATTTAAGGATAATAAAGGTGCTTTGGCTGATACTGTTGGTATTTGGAGGTGGGTTGTTATGGAATAAAGATATTTGGGGCCTTGGGGTTTTGGGCTTTTGTCACTGTTGAGCTGTGGGCTGTGGACAGGAGTTATATGAACACTTGCCCATGAGATGTTTTCTGCAGTCTAGGACCTTTTACCCATACAAGGCAGAGGTTTTTAGGATAAACTTTGACCTCTCTTACTGTCAGGGTAGTGTGGATCTGGCTTTCTGCTCTCTATAAACAGACTACCTTTGCAGGTTGCTAGCAGGTTACCTGTGAAGGGAGCATGATACTGACAACAATCAGGATTATGTGATGTGTAAATG
This sequence comes from Ceyx cyanopectus, assembly GCA_013401355.1. NCBI lineage: Eukaryota > Metazoa > Chordata > Aves > Coraciiformes > Alcedinidae > Ceyx > Ceyx cyanopectus. The sequence goes on from VYZU01035970.1 coordinate 17,401, forward strand.
GGGCAACAGTACAAAATCTCTCAGTGTAGAGAGAGATTCATCTCAACTGTGACTGATAGCTTTATCCTTATACTCTCTGAAGTTAATTATATAATTCATAACAATTAAAAAAGTGCTAGTGACACGATTCTGATCAATGCTGATGCTTTGGTTTGGCTCAGGTTTGAGCAATATAACCATTTTACAAAGTACCTTAACTCTCTGGCAGTATATCATTGCTGCTTTCCTGAAGCCAGAAAACATGTGCTTAGTGTTTTTATGTATGTGTTTTGTGTTGTTTCTCTGCCATAGCTTATATATATATGAGTTTTTTTGAGCAAACATGAACCTATTTTCTTCGGTTAGAAATATCTGAGTTTTTGTCAGTAATGTGCTTACAATATAAAAACTGCATAGGATTTCTATTCTTACTGTGATTTCTTTGATGAACTTGTTGATTCAAGTACTCTTTATCTGTGCTCTAGAGCAACACAAATTATATTAGTAGAAATTAAAGACCAGAGTAGAAGCATATGGTTTAGATATAATATTTACAGATGATGATCAGAGACAAAATTTTGTTTAAATTTGTTGGTTATTGTGCCACAATTGTGTGTTAGGGTTATGAAAATGACCACACCAGGCTAGACAAGTAAGAGTTTATCTACATGCAGCTTTCTGGAGGCAGAAGAGTAAGAGATTCCTTTGTATTAAATGGCGACAGTAAATGGATCCCAGTTCGTTAGTCTATTAATAGCAGATAGCTGTTGAATGCTGCAAAATAAAATGACCCCAAGAATTTAAGAATGGGTGCATTTAACCAATGACCTCTGACAATGTCAGATTGTAGATGCTTAGGAAGAAAATGTAAGAAACATGATAAGCATAAAGTGAGTTTTCCTGTTAATACGAATTCAGCTTGTAGTTTGTGGAATTCCAGAGCTGAAAGTTGCATCTGGACCATCATGCTTAATGGTCTGTGGTAGATTTGTCTTACTTTAAAAAATATATTTATAATTTCGGCTTCTGTAACTTCGGCAGTAAGTTTTCCAAATCAGTTTTATCTGTGTGGAAGGAGTCCTTAATTTTTTTTTTTATTTATAACTGCTGTCCAATAGCTTAATTATGTATTTTCCAGTTTGGCATTATCTGAAACATGTAATTCATGTCCTCATGGTGAGGTAAGAGCTGAGAAGAATGAAAGACTATATTACTGATCTTGAAACTATTTTACATTTATGTCAGTCAAGCGTACACAGATGGACTAGTCTCTGGACATTGAGAAATGGTTACCCACAAATGAAAGCCTTTCAATAAAAGGTTTGGCTTTCCCTGCTGTATTCTCTTTCCTGCTTAATCAAAAGTTAACATAAACACAGAACTGCACCAGAAAATGCGATCTTTGCTTACTTTTCCTTTCAGTTTGCTGAGAAGGGAAATTTTGCTTATTTTCTCTGAAATTTTAGGTAAATTTATTTAGTTTTTTTTTTCTTTAATTGCATGAGAAGATGTTTCAGTAACCCCAGCAGCCAGCCATGCTAATGCAACAGGACAGAGAAAAGTACCATGGTTTTCAATGGAAGCAACTATCATATTTTTCCACTCCAAATTTTCATTCACTATTAAGTCCAGACACCACATAATGTGCTGCTTGCAAGTGTATCTGAGGGCACTGACAACACCTTTATCTTATACTTTTTCCTTGCTTCTTTTACACCTGTCTGTTTTATTTTGTTTCATACTTAGACTGTAAATTCTTTTCAACAATTGCCCCAGTCTGTTCTGTGCGGTAGGGTCCCGAGTCATAACTGGAGCACAGTTAACAAAAAATTATTAACATTACCTGTTTCACATAAGGCTGTCGTGTGTCAAATTCAGAAGAACCTGTTGTACCCTTGTCAAGAAGAAAAGCTGAGCTAAAAATTAAAGGTAAAGTAGGTCTTTAAGTGAGCATAATCCCACAGTCTCAAATGCCTTTTTCTGACTCCTGAGAAACCAAAATCCTTCAAAATCTGACCCTTCTAATCTTCAAAATGTCAAACTGTTTTTTCCCTTTCAGCCAAGAAAGGAATATTCGTCAGATTTACATCCTTAAAATGAGGTTCTGACTCTTGAACCAGGATTTTATTGGGTAAGGTAGTATATTTCAACATGGTATTCAGAATCTTAGGATGAGAGTATAAAGTTAGTGTGTAAATTTTGGGGATTTAAGGAATACTTTTTTTTAATTTAAGGAATACTGTGCTAGCCCATGCTGCACAAAACATGTAACAACATGGATAAACTATGGATACAGCCAATCACACTCAGCAGAGTAATAGAGGAAGTACAGGGTAATCACACCAAAGAGTTGTTTTTCCTAAAGGCTGGGTTGCTTTACTTTGCATTCCATATGCTGACATCAAAATTTGGTATGTAAATTAGAATCAGTATTTAAACAAATGAAAGAAGCTTTAGAACACAACTTCAGTGTTATTCATAAGCAGCTTTTGGTTCTACTTTCCGTCACAATCCATAGTGTCCCAAAACTGCAGGGTTGTTGGGTTTAGAAAGGACTTCTTGAGAGCATCTAGTCCATCCCTTCATCTCAAACAAGGTAACCTGGAGCAGATTTCCCAGGAGCCATGTCCAGTTGCATTTTTAATATATTTACAGACATTTTTATCTGTGGGAAACCTATTCCAGTGTTTTACCACCCTCACACTAAAAAAGTGATTTCTTGTGTTCAGATAGAATTTGACATATTTCAGTTTGTGGCCATTGACTCTTGTCCCATCACTGGGCACTTCTGAGAGAATATGTCTCTTTGTTCCTTTCCATCAGTTATTCATACACATTGATAGATCACTGAGTCTTCTCTTTTCCAAGCTGATTAATCCCAGGTCTCTCAGACTCTCCTCATAAGAGACATGCTCCAGTTCCTTTGTCATCTTAGTGGCCCTTTTGTATCATTCACAGACTTGTTGAAGATGCACACTTCCCCCTTCATCAAGGTCATCAATGAAGATTTTGAACAGTATTCACCCCAGTATCAACCCCTGGGGTACACCACAGCTGTCTTGCCTCTAACCGGATTTTGTGCCACTAATCACAGTCTTCTGACATTTTTCTTGTCAAGCATACATGAGAAAAAACATTTTGTAATTCAAATCACTCTCATTATAGAATTCAGATCAACAAGCCTTTAAATTTTACCAGCTCCCAATGACAGGCAGTGAAGAACACTAGTGAAAACGACAAATAATATTTAAATATTCCGCAAAAGAATTCTCAAACATTTAGTATTCCCCTTGCAGATTTATCTTTAAATTTTATATGGTTTTTACAGTTCATCCTGTGTCATTGCCACAATAGCCAAGAGCTAAAGTTGTGGCTGCACACAAGATGAGAAAATTGTTGTCGTCTTCCCCTCTGAGTGCCCACTGTTGCTGTTCCCTCCTTCCCTTGACATGTGTTTATAATTACTTTTCACCTTTTAGTCTTTTATGCTTGGCAGATGAATATCTAGGAGAAAGTTAATTTAATGATTGAATACGGTTAATCAAAAGTGCCTTGGCGTTGAAAGCGCTCTAGCTAGGTATTCTCTTATAAGAGGAGATGGGGCTTCTGATAGGCCTGGGCTTGCTGGTGGAGCCGCAGGGCTCATGGCCAGCCTGGCAAACACCCCTGCTCAGAGAAATGCTACTGGATGATTCTCCCTCTCAGGGAGACCTGTGTCGGGCCTGAGCAGGCACTGCCAGAGCAGCCTGGGGCTCTGACACCAGCCTTGCCACCCTGACCACTGCCTCCTGTGGGGCTTGGCAACCCTGGCAACAGGCCCCACGGTGCTGCCTCAGATCCTGCAGGGTCTACGCCCACAGCTGGGGGCAGAGGGAACTGGCTGCCCCCCGCATGGTTCGGCACAGGCTGGGGAGTACCATCGCTGATAGGGTGAGACCGAAATGAGAGCTTGCTGGCTATGGTGCCTCCTAGGCAAAAAGTTGTTTTCTTTGGGATACTTTGATCTACATGGCACCTTAAGCTATTTATGACAGCCAGGTAGTTCACCATGTGCTGGGTTAACAGTTGGCTTTAAGGTTTCTTCCAACCAAAATAATTCTATGATTCTGTGTCAAACTATTAATGAATAGGCTAACTGGGGAGTTACCAGTTATCAGGAAGCTAGCAAATGTGATGCCCATTTACAAGAAAGGCCAAAAGGGTGATCGTGGGAACTACAGACCTGTCAGTCTGACCTCGGTGCCAGGGTAGGTTATGGAGCAGGTCACCTTGAGTGCTATCATATGGCACATATCAGACAACCAGTTAGGCCCAGTCAGCCCATGGGTTTATGAAAGGCACGTCCTGCCTGACCAACCTGATCTCCTTCTACAATAAGGTGACCCGCCTAGTGGATGAGGGAAGAGCAGTGGACATTGTCTACTTGGACTTTAGTAAAGCCTTTGACACTGCCTCCCACAAAATTCTCCTTCAGAAACTTATGGCACAAGGCTTGGATAAAAATTCCCTGCACTGGGTAAAAAATGGGCTGGATGGCCAGGCCAAAAGAATGGTAGTGAATGAAACTGAATCTGGCTTGTGTCCAGTCACAAGTGGTGTTCACCAGGGTTCAGTGCTAGGGCCTGTTCTCTTCAATATCTTTATTAATTATTTGGATGAGGGGATTGAGTGTGCCCTCAGTAAATTTGCAGATGACACCAATCTAGGTGGGTGTGTCAATCTGCTAGATGGTGGGGAAGCTTTACGGGTTAGATCAGTGGGCGAAGGTTGATTGCATGGGGTTCAACAAGGCCAGATGCCGGGTCCTGCACTTGGATCAGAACAACCCCATGGTAAGCTACTGACCTGGGGTTGTGTGGTTGGAAAGTTGCAAGTGGGAAAAGGACCTGGGCATATTGATTGATAGTTGACTAAATATGAGTCAGTAGTGCGTGCAGGTCTCCAAAAAGGCCAATGGTATCCTGGCTTGTATTTGTAAACACTGTACCCCAGCAGAAACAGAGAGGTGATCATCCCCCTATACTTGGCACTGGTGAGGCCACACTTTGATTATTATGTTCAGTTCTGGGCCACTCACTATAAGAAGAACATAGAAGTGCTGGATTGTATCCAGAAAAGGGCAACAAGGCTCATGAAGTCCTGTGAGGAATGGCTGGGGTTGTGTAGTTTAGTCTGGAGAAGAGGAGGCTGAGGGGGAACGTTATTGCCCTCTACAACTACCTGACAGGAGGTTGGAGCAAGGATGGGGACAGCTTCTCCCTGGTGACATGACAGAACCAGAGAGAATGGATGCAAGCTGCACCAGGGGAGGTTTAGGCTGGATATTAGGAAACATTTCTTCACCTAAAGGGTTATCAAACAGTGAAGTGATGTGCCCAGGGCAGTGGTGGAGTTGCCATCTCTGGAGGTATGTAAATAATGTGTGGACCTGGTGCTCTGGGACATGTCTTAGTTGTGAACTTGCAGTGTTGGATGAAAGGTTGGACTAGATGATCTTGAAGGTCTCTTTCCAACCAGGGACATTCTGTGAATTGCTTGTACATTACTTTCATGCACTTGAAATTACTTGAAAGCTTTTTCATTGTGCAAATATTGTGCACTCAAAACATTCCTATGTTGAGGTTAGTAAGTTTTTTGTAAATTTGTAGAAAAAAATTATAGAACAACTAATGTAAATATATGTAGCACCAGAGGACTAGGAGGACTTCAAATCCATACTCCATTTTGTGACAAATTTCTCATGTTCTGAAACTTTTCCTGTAGCTATAGAGAGTCACAACATACAGCACAAACATGT
>VYZU01035975.1:0-49215 GCA_013401355.1 Ceyx cyanopectus
GGACACACACAGAGACACAACCATGTCACAGAACAGAGCCACACAATCACAGAATGCTTGGGATTTTTAAATGTCATCTTGTCCACACCCCTGCAGTGAGAAGGGACATCTTCAACTTGGTTGCTCAGAGCTTTATCTGACCCGACCTGGAATGTTTCCAGGGATGGAGCATCAACCACCTCTCTGGGCAACCAGGGCCAGGGTCTTGCCACCCTCACAGTAAAAAATGTCTTTTACCTAGTCTGCCTCATTTTAGTTTCAAACTATGACCCCCCATGTCCTCTACCTCCCTCTTCTCAGCTAGAGTCTTTTCCCTGCTCTGGGGCCTCACATTGGACACAGCTGGGGGACCAGATCTGCGTTGTATTAACAGCAATATTTTGCTGGGTGTTTTGTTTAGGGTGGGAGAAGGATGCTGGGCAGCTGTGATCAAAGGAACCCTAATGCTTCCAGGCAGGCAATTTCCTTGTCACAGGGCCTGAAGGAGCTGATCTTGGATCACCCAACCAGCACCTTGACCAAGAACTCTTCCGTGGGAGTGAATGTGTAGACTCACATGTGGGAGGGAAGGAGCTGAGTGAAGTGCTGTGATTTTGGGGAGAGCAGCCAATCTTTAGTATTTATAGCTAAAGGAGGGGAAGTGTTCAGCATTCCCTTCCTCCAGAACCCAATAAACTGCTAGTGGTTAATAATTTACCTTTTTAACACCTAAGTGTTGAAATTTCCAGCCTTTCCCAATAACCAGAAGAGCTGAAAAACTTGAAACAGAAAGTCTGAAAATATTCACAGCACCACAAGAGTCATCAGTGATCAGAGCTGGTACCATTGACTTTAAACTCAATAGTCTCAGGAAATATGACCCCAGAGATGATGCTCTGGTAGGAACCAGTGGTGTTTTACTTGGAGCTCTCCATAGGGAAATAAGGATTATTAAGTGAGAGGCTGAAAGGAAGAACCCATAAAACCTTTAGCAGCTCAGCCAGAAATGATCAGTTCCTTGCAAAGCCACGGGATGGTACCAGAACCACTTCTGGGATGGTACCAGAACCACTTCTGTGCTGGTGCCAGGATCTGCTCTTTGGTTAGAGGCCTTTTTTTCCAGCAGCTATCTCCTGAACATAGGTTGCATGTCATTAATTGTATTTGAGCTTTTCCAGACTTATCTGTATTGAACCTCCCAAGGCTCCCTCACTAAAACCCTTCTGTCTAATGAAGTAATTGGATTAATAGGTAAACAGCAAATCAGTGTGCTTAATTGATGTTCCCAGGTAAATCAGCACAGGTAGTGCTTATGTTTAAGGGCTGTTTTTGAAGGAAAAAAAAAAAAAANTTGAATGGTTGGGACGAGAAGCACTTGTGCTACAAACCCAGACCACTGGCTCTTTGAGTTAAGTACTATGCAGGTGAGATCTTCTGCCTTTGGCAGAACATTCCCTCAAGGAAGGAAGGGCTTCATGCTATCCTGCTCTTCCTTGGGATTAAAAAAGCAAGAAGAGAAAAAAAACCAAACCAAACAAAACCACTAATCTGAAAACAATACTGTTAAAAGGAGAAACAAATGCTGCAGGCATTTCTGATTTCCTTTCCAGCTCACTGTTACAGACATGGCACTGCTGTGCCTGGTCCAAAGGTTGTATAAATTAGGGGATTTTATGATGCATTGCTCTTCCAGAGACTGTGGATTCCATCTTGGTAGCTGGACCAGAGCATGGTGCTCCACCACAGACATTGTTCTCAGAGGGAGGAATAATATCTCCTCCCTGAAAGGATTGTCAGGGCCTAGAACAGGCTGCCTAGCCAAGTGGTTGAGTCACCATTCCTGGAGGGGTTTAACAGATATATGATGCTGAGGGACATGGCTTAGTGGTGCACTTGGCAGTTCTGGGTTGATGGTTGGACTTGATGATCTTAAAGGGTTTTTTTTTCCAGTATAAGTGATTCCATGTTTCTATGATAAACAGGAAAGGACAGTGGAGCAGAGAAGCAAACATGTGCAAGTGGCTTGGAGGAACTGGGTTATGAGCTGAGATCAGAGAGAGCCAAACAGAGCAGAACAAGGACAGATAAAGATCTGGGAAGTCTCTTTCTCACTGGGATCTCCACTGAACACCTTAGCAGAGGTGTCTTGGCATCTCTGCTCCCTGCACACAGTCTCTGCCTCTGAACTCATGATGGCAGCAGCGTGCTGCAGCACAGCACAGTGAAGCACAAGGTGGTGGCTTCTCCCCGCGAGGAATTCAGCCTCTCCCTGAAAGATGTTGACCCTTCCCTGCGGCACATCGACTGGCAACGCTCGGGAGGCAGCTAAAGCTGTCCCGGGGACTGCACTCCAAAGCTGGGGTGTGGAGGAAGCCAGCACTGGGCAGAAGATGAGACCTCGCTTCAAGCAAAGGTTCCATCAAACAGACCTTTTTACAGGGGGGTCCCCCCTTTTTAAGGGTGTGCCCAAGGGTTCCTGTTGCTTGGCCCCTCCTTTTTGCCAGCTGCTAAGTGTAGGGCAGTGGGTGGCTTTGTGTGGAGCAGGCCATGGAGAAATGTCACACCTAGGAGCTCCACAACGAAGGGAAATGGATGCCTGGAACCAGGACCCTGCTCCACCTGCATCTTGGCTTTGGCAGGGAGAAAGGTGGGTGCTTGCTTGAAGCAGGAGATGACAGCAACACCCTCTGTCTTTGGTCTAACTTCATGATGTACTCACAGTTGAACACAGGCTCCTGAAGGTTTATGCTCTTCTGTGTCCATGGGTAGCAGGTCTTGCTTGGGTAGCAAGCACTGGGACGGACCCCTGCACACACAGTGGTGACATCTAATAATATCAGCTTGCCCTAGAAGGACAAGGGTGCTGGGAACACAGGAGACTTGGTTTCTGGCCCTGCCTTTACCATTAGACTCCCACCTGGATGTGTGTGAGCTGTGAAACCTTTCCCAGTATCATCTGTGAAGACTGGGAGCTGCCTAGACTCAGCACTGTAACAGAACAACATTAAATACAGAGAATTATGTCTACAGATTTACTTCCCTCTGGCCTGGTGTGCCTGTTTGCCTGGCCCTTGCTGAAACAGTTCAAGACATCAACCTGATAAAAAGCCAGTATCTTCTTGGGCTTATTTTATTCCTTCTTAGCTGGACAGGCACACTAAGGTGATGGGCAAGAGCCAGGGTGATGTCAAGGATGTGGTATGAATGAGGAATGGGCAAGATTAGAAAGTTTTTAGACCAGTTCTGCTGGTTTTGTGCAACCACAGGGACAGGATGTTTCTGCCTGAGGTCAGATCCAAGAGTTTGCTTGTCCCTGGATGCTCAAGTGCAAAGACAAATCCCCTCCAAATAGTGGTGTCACAAGCCACTGGTGACCTCTCATGCATCAGACCTCTGTCCCAAAAGACATGAAGAGGTTTCCTGAATCCTCCTTGTGAAGGAACCTTAAATCCCAGGCAGCAGTTGTCACAAACTGCCCATTGATTTCTTGCTGCTTGTGAATGTGGCAAGTGGCACAGAGTTGATACTGCAGATCCATAATTAATGCTTTGTGATCCCAGATCTGAAGGCCCTTTCACAGGCAGAGGGACTGCTAAACTGTCCCTGAAGATGAGGGATAGAGTTGTGGAAGGGATTAACAGCCAAGCCAGTAATGAGCTCAGAAAAACATCAGCACGGGAAATGAAAAAAATAATCTGGGAGTGAAAAACATTAATTTATGAAGTGGTTTTGGTTTTTTTTTCAGAAGCAGGGTGCTTGTAAAGCCATGTAAAGAGCTGATATTCTTGTTGCTTTCTTGCCTGAGAAAGCTTCAGTCAGACAGCCAGTTTGGAGCCCAGAATTCCAAAGGAGTGGCTGAGCCTCATCAATCTGGAAGAAGGTTTGGGGGCTGATACTCGCCATCCAGATGGCAGAGCAGTCTTATTGTTTTCCAGACTGGTGGATCTGGATGGGGATTCTCTTGTTGAGAAGGTTCCAGTGAATGTTCTTACATGTGCTGAAAGATGTGTGGATGGCTTTGGCCAGACAGTGGGAGAAGAGAGTAAAGGGAACTGGTGCAAGGAGCTGAAGGAGGACCAAGCACTTTGAGCTGCCTGAAGGGCACTTCTCCAGCCCCTTCCTCCTCAGAACACCATGCCCAGTGTAGACTTTGCTTGCTTACCTGAAGGTCTGCCTAGAAGAGCTGTTCCCTGACACTTCTCTTTCATCCTGCTCTGTTCCAAAATGCTGCTGCACTGGGAACCCACCCTGTGCAGTTGGCACCCACTGTGGTGTTGGTGCCCATGTTGAGGTGACAGATGGGTCATTCTAAATGTCCACTCCTTACCAAGAAGTGTGGAGCTTGGTAGTGTGAGGACTTTTCAACCCAAATTATGGATATTTACTGAGACTTAAGCAGAAAATACAGACATAGATATATATATATTTATATATGTGTGAGGTTATATACAGGCAACAAGGGCAATATTCTCATGTGCTGGGGTAACAAAAACAAATCCAGTGAGAGCCAGGGAAGAAGTCTTGAGGACAGATACAGGCTGTCTCCCACTTAGGGATATTGGCTGTCTACACATCTTGAAAAAGAGGGATTTAAATCAGCTGGAACCTATAGGTAGATAAAGAGCCCACTTCAACAGGAAAATGAACCCATTATCCATAACACAGTTAGCTTATGAGAATGAAAAAAGAGCATTTGGAGAAAATATCTGGCCATTAGATATGAAGTTAAGAGCTTGGCTTAGGTTCAGAAGGGAAGAAAAGGCTTTTGATTAACCAATAAAGCCAATGGTGATGCTGAGATTATTCAGGGCTTATTGCTTTTANGGACTTCAGATTGCTCTTGCCTATGTAATAAATAGGAGCTTGGATGTATCATGCAAGGCTGGTTACAAAGATGAAAATATGTACATTTGGGGGGATTTGAAAATGGTTAGAGGCATTTTAGATGACAGCACAACCTTATAGAAGCACAGAATCATTTAGGTTGGAAAAGAGGTTGCCCTTCCCTGGTTATGCTCCAGCCCCTCAATGTTCTTCTGGGAGTGAGGGGCCAAGAACTGACCCCAGGATTCAAGATGCAGCCTCAGCAGTGCTGGGTGCAGGGAAATGATCTGTACCTTAGTTCTACTGGCCACACCAGTGTTGATCCAAGCCACCACCTTTTAGTTTGCAGGAGGAGAGTGTAAAGGGGAAGGAATATGCTTTTATTTGTGGTCTAAGACATGAAAATCTACAATAAAATTGAGGGATGTTAAATGAAGAACTAGGAGACATTTTCTAATGTGACACTGGGATAGATGTTTTGGAAGGGAGTGGAAATAAGATGCACATCTAATTTTGCACTGATTTTGAGACTAACTATTGGAATAACCTGCTAAAGGAGTCACTGGATTCTTCACCTCAACAGGACAGTGATTGTCCCCTAGTCAAAATGGATGTAGAAGGAAGTTCTGGTGAGATCAACACAGTTGATGCAAGTGGTACTGACTGTAATTTCTGCCATGGGCAACTTGGGAGCTCAGAGTGATCTGAAAGGTCTTTTCTAGCCTTGAATTATTCCTCTGTTCTGCAGAGTCCATCATCTCTTGTGTCTGAGTCTGCCTCAGCCAGAGGCTGTCTTCATTTTGAAGACATCCATCACTCAGAACTGGACTCTGGCCATGCTCCCTTTGCAGACAGGACTTGTCTTTCTCTGGCAGACACCCACAACAGTCAGTGTCTGTTACAAAGAAGGATTCCCTTGCCTAGGCCTTTGGCTGAAACCTGATGGGATTTCAGCTCTGAGTTCACTCATTTCAGTGTTTGTTGTTTTTTTTTTTTGTCTAAGGCTGGAAATGCATTGGAATCTTCTGAAGTGACTTTCTGTGAACATACTTTGAGAGCCCAGAAGGACATTAATTAAAGCTTTAGGAACCCAGACAGATTAAATGAGAAACAATCAATGTAGAAATCCAGTTTGTCTTTGAGTAACAGGTAAAAGGGAAGAGAATGGCTCCATTTTACTTGTTTTTTTACCTGTCAACCTGAGAAGACAATTGCCTCCCAGAGTTTCCTGACTGTTTCTCCCAGAGCTACAAAACACATGTGCCTTTGGGTGTTTTGGAGGTTCATGTTGGATGGGGCCTTGTAGAATCTGGCCTAAATGGAGGTATCCCTGCCTGTGGGTTGAAACCAGATGACCTTTATGGTCCTTTCCAACCCAAATCATTCTATGATTTTATGATGCTGTGATTCAAGACCCTCTTTTACTGGTGTGTGACTGGTGGGATACAGGACTGAACCATAACTCTGGAGGAAAGGCTCCACTACCTGCTGCCACCATCATGGCCTCATCCACCACGAGGGTGGGAGAAACAACACCTCAGTGAGCAGTCAAGACCTCCAGCTAAACTGGGGCAAGATCCTCCTGTTTCTATCATGTCTATTCACTCCCAGACCTCCACTCACTGCTGCTGAGGGATCTCAGGCTTGACCTGGTGGGTTGGCTGCTGGATCCCGTTCCCATTGCCCGCAGTCTCTCTCTAATCTCTGTCTGCCTTCCAGTGGTTCCCTCCAGTCATCAGCAAAAGCAGGGGCTGCATGTGCTGCTGGGATAATTAGAGTGCTGCAGGGTGCTTAGTATGCAGGCAGTGGCTCTGCTGGTGCTGAGGGAAAAAAAAAAAAATAAGGAAAAAAAAAAGCAACTGAAAAAAGCCCATTTTCCTAAGCAGAAAAAAACCCCAATGCATGGTTCACCACTTGATTCTCTGCTTCCCCAGGAAAAATCAAACCTCTGCACAGAGGCATTTCTCCTGGCTGCCATGGGGGAGAGCTTCCCATGAAGGGGCTACCAGGCACTGTTTGGCACCCCAAAATATGGCAAAGCTGGCTGCTGCTGGCTGCCCAGAGAATGACTCTACCCCTTGCCTTCTGTAATGGGGGAGTCTGCAGAGCCACAAGGGAGCAGGGCTGGCAGGTTCTGTGCTCTCTTCAAAAGCAAGGGCTGTGTTGGATTTCCCATCTTTTCCATTCCACACAAGGATTTACAAAGTGCACGAAAGCAGCAAAGGTGGTGCTAGTGTGGAACAGCAAGCCCTTGCCTTTCAAGAAAGTTTCCTATGAAATTTGTAGTTGCAAAAGAAATAGAGGCTTGATCAGAGAAACACCTTGTCAAGGGGTGAATTAAAACACTTCCCTCAGCACAGAAAAGAAGATCTCCACTTTGTAAGCCGTGAGCACATTTGCAGTAGGCAATGGCTGAAACATAAAATGAGAGGTCACTGCCCCTGGGCTTGCCTGGTGCTGCACACAGCAGTGGTGTTTTGGGTATTTATTGGTGCTCAGTATCATTCCTTCGCTGCTGGGTTTTTTATGTCTCTTGGCTTCAGCCACTGAAGCAATCAGTAATTATCTCACTAGGCAGAATTGAAAGCAAGCAGAGGGAGTGAGGGATGGAAATGCCTTTTCCCAAATAAATGGTGTTTTCTTGAGCTGAACATCCCCAAGTGTCTGGAAAAGTCAACTCCAAATCCAGCCAGATTGGCCTAACTGGAGATAGAGCAGCAGGCTCTGTGTGCTTCAGAATTAGAGAGGGATGATGACAACAACTATCTCTTTTTCAGACATACTAATACTCAATATTCTGAGAGAAGTTCCTCTGGTGAAGATGGGGTTTTGTGAAAAAGGACTCTTCTGGCTCGAGTTAGGCTGACAGTCTGACTGTTTCACTGGGAACCTCTTAGTTCTTGCATGATGGGGTCAAGCTTTATTTCTGCCTGCCCCACCAAATAAGCTTTTAGAAACCTCCAGCTATTTCTTACTCTGAAGAACTCTGTGCTGCACAACTCAACCCAACTGACTCTGCAGACCATCCCTCTGTGGGGCTGTGTCTGATTTCTAATGTTTCTAGTAGCTTAGTCTCAGCCTCCTTCTCTCACAACAAGGTGCTTTGGGCTGTAGATTTGCTGTCCAACAAAGTCCTTGATGTTGGGGAAGCAAAAGTCTTTCCAATCTAATAGCTCCTCCAAACACCCTCACAAATGCTCCTTAACAGCAACCAGCTTCTCCCATGCTCTGCTGCAGAAAGTGGTTTAATTTACAACAGCTGCTGGGAGATGCAACCAGTTACCCTAGATGAACACCAGGAGATGCTTATAAACTCCAATTACATCCAGCCTGGACCTGAATGATGGATTCCTCCCTACAACCCCTGATAGTGCTGTGTCCCATGAAGCAAACTGGACTCAGACCTCTGATCCCACTATTTTGTAAGCAAAGAATCTCCACACTCTTTAAGAAGGACCTGGGATTGTCTTATCTGTAGATCATATTGTAGCACTGCAAGATGGGTTGGAGGTGGCTTTCTGCCAAACCTCAAGTAAAGGGGACCAAGTGAAGCTCCACAGATTCAGTTACCCTGAAAGGTAGATACATCTGTCTCCTCCTGGAAGCTCTATACCCCCAGAGATGACTTCAAAGAAACTCCCACAGGTATCCCAAGTTTTGTGGATGGCAGAAGAGCTTGTTCTCATGCCCTACACAGACATGTTTCAGAGCCCCAGCCCATCAGGTGTGCAGCTATCAAAACTCATCCTGACATGGTACTGGGAGCCTTGATGAAATCTAATGGAGAGGAAGTCCAAAGAGATCTAAAGTTAAACCCACTGAGAAATACAATGTACCTGTCCTAGGACCTGAAGAGAGCTGTGCCAGCAAGTCCCTATGCTGAAGCAGAGAGGGCAATACCCATGAACATCCTTGCTCAGACAAAGGGAGCATGGGTAGTCTGATCCCACCCTGCAGCTGACTGAGCAGAGTGCCTGCAAAATCTTTTCAATCAAGTTTTCCTCTGTCTCCACCAAGTCTTGAGTCATTGTGAGTCATTCAGCAGGACGGGTGGCTGTGGTATTTAAGTCACTCAGCACATTGTCAATGGGTTTTTCCTCAAGCTGAATGTTTTATGGGGCATGTGGCACAATGGATAAGGTTGTGAACAGGGAGTTAGGAGTCTTTGGGATCCTTTTCCTTATGCCTGTTTCTTCCATAGCTCAAGATAAGTTCCATCACCCCAGGAGTTGTGATAGGTGTGAGCAGGGCTCTGACCCTGCTTTGTTCCCAATTGCAGGGTCTGTGTTTGGGTCTGAGGATCCCTTCTGCCTTGATCAGGGGGGTGAGGTGATTTCCTGGGTGGAAACTTGTGCTGAGAGGTCTCTCTGCAGGGCAAGTTTCAACAGAAAGGCAAAGATTGATTTTTCTGGTGAAAGCAAGAAGATTTGGGAGTGCAGGGTTTGGGCAGTTCTCAAAGGGAGTGCCCCTTCACAGATGTTGAAAAGCAAAATGTCTAGTTTGTGTGAGTTGTCCAGGCTCCCTGGAGAAGGTAGTGGAGACACAAGTGTATTTTTAGGGAAGATTTTATCCTACCTCTCTCCTGCTGGTCCAGTAAGCTTCTGGAAGTGTCTGTTTCTCTTCTTCTGCTTCATTCTCTTCATCTCTTCATCTCATATCAGGAGACCCCAGGTGACAGTTTGGCCTGGAAACCTACCTTGGTAGATGTGTGAGGTGACTTTACTGGACCTTAGGAGAACAGGCATTCTTCTAGTGAGGACATGAGTCACCAGTGATGGAAACCTGCAAGAAAATTGAAAACTGCTTTGAGTGTTAACTCTGGAACCTACTAAGGGAGAAGACAGTCATCCAATTGGTCAGAATAAGAGATTCTGAGCAAATTTCCTTCCTCTTTCCTTTACAATCTTATTCATACAGCAAAAGTCATAGACAGTTGCCCTTCCTGAGAATGGCTGGTGTGACTGAAATGAGAACACAATCAGCTTTAGGGCTTCGTAGTCTTCTTTTCCTCTGCTTCTCCTTGTCCATTTTGCAACAGAGTAGAATCACAGAATGATAGGGGTTGGAAGGGACCTCTGGAGATCATCGAGTCCAACCCCCCTGCCAGAGGAGGATCACCTGGGGCAGGCCACAGGATCAGACCCAGGCAGGTGCTTTGGAATCTGTACTGAACATGTCCTTTCTCCTCCAGCACCCACCTCAGCAGCTCTACCAGGCATGAGCACACACACACACACATGCCACAAAAGGCTCCAGTGATCTCTGTTACTGTTGTTGCTGTTTTGATGCCAAACAAAAGGCCCAGCTCCTATCCCCCTCCTCGCTGTATCACCTTCAGGATTGTGTGTCAGGAATCGATGCTACAGATGTTGACTTACCCACAATGCTAGCAGGGGACTTCTAATACATTTCAGACACAACAACAACAAAGAACAGATGCCAATTCATAGGAAGGGAAGAGAGATGTTTTGATCTGGGTTTTTTGGAAATGAATTTTCATGCAGCCTTTATTTTCAATTTTATAGGGTTTTTTTTCTTTTTCTTTTCCCTGGAATGCATATTAAATGCTGATAGCCTGTTATCCTTGACCTTTAGAGCCTGTGAGTTTGAAAATCCAATTCCCTGTGAAAAGCAATGCATACAATATGGACTTTGAAGAAAATGCCAGTAAGTGTGTTATTTTCTTTTTGGCCCTGCAAGAGCCTACTACCAATGGAAAAAAAAAAGCAAGAGTACAACTTGGGTAGAATACAGTCAAGAAGAAGAAAGGTTTCTCTAACTCCTAGCAGAACATGGGTTTTGTTCACCCAGTGGGGAGGGAAGAAGTTAAGCTGTTAGGTGAGATAATTAATTTCCCCCTTTCTCAGAACTGCAGTTATTGTGTCTTTTAACTCCTCTAGTGCTGACTGATGGGCTTGGAGCATCTTGGTAGAAGGTGTCTCCAGATGTGGCCACTGTGTTCTGGTGAGATTTTCTTTAAAGACTGCTGGATGATGCTGGGAAGATCATGATCACCTTTTCTTTCTGATGTGCTGAAAGCATTCCGGTGACCTCCAGTTGTGTTGAGGGCATCTTTTGGAAGCTGCCTTCCAGATGTGTTGGAGAAAACCCAAGGGAGTTCCCTTCCAGCTCTGCTGGAAACATCCCAGGGGAGATTTCTTCCAGGTGATGTGGAAATAGGTTTGAAGACTATTTGTTCAACTGTACTAGTGGACATCTACAATGCAGTAACCCTACTGTAGTGTTCAATTTGACAGGTATTTTCTTTTGCTTGTTCTCAGACAGTCACCACCTCTTCAAAACTACATTTCCTTGGGCAGAGATGCACTGACATTTACACTGCCTGCTTGTAACAGGTAACAGCAAATTGTCCCATCCTCTCTATCTTCTGGCCAGGAGTGATGGTTACCTTACTTTTGCTTTTAGTATGTCCTGGATTTCTTTATGGAAAATAAAATTTAAAATAATAATAATAAAAATAGAATAAAATAAAAATAAAATTTAGGAGCTGTGTTAAACCCATGGATTCATTTACCAAGGACTTTTGGACATCTGTAGAGTGAGTAAGGTGGGAAATTCAGCTATTTTAAGAACAAAATAAGGTACTTTTGCAAGTAAAAAGGTCATTTTTAATGGCAGTCCAAACAGACCTGCTGTCTCCTCTGGGCATCAGAAGAACATAAAACACCATGAATAAAAATTGGCTTCCATTCCTGAAGAATTCAGTCATTGCTTTAAAACATTTTTACACACTGTCAGTTTAGTGTCAGCTTTCCTGGCCACTCCTTCCCACAGGATCCACCTCTTGCTTTCTGCACCCCAACATGGGCACCAGATTTCACTTGGTCTGCACAGGAGCAAGTAGCAGCAAGAGCTGTTCTGCACATCAGCCCCTGGCAGGCACTCTGGACAGGAGCAGAGACAGTCTCTGACAATCTGCCCTGAGCTTGTGCATGGCATGAAATGACTCTTCAAAGGGCTCTGTGGATCCCCAGCCCTCTCCCATCCCCTTGGTATCCAGCCTCTCAGTCTTTTTTGCAGACCATGGAACTGCAGGGTGGTTGGTGCTCTCAGATTTGCTGCATCACTTTTGGCTTTTCTCATTTTCCCCTTCTTATTTTTTCCCCCCACTATTTTCCTTCTAATTTAGAGCTCTAGATTAAATTTAACTTAATTAGAAGGATTATACATCTTATAAATTTAATATTTAATATGCAAGCATAGGCTTTTATTAAAGGTGTCCTAGGAGGAATGGTAATGAGTTATTGCACAATAAATAGTTGGAGGGAAATGAGTGTGATAAAGGACTGGAACTTCTGGAGCAAGGGAGGGGGAAAGGGGATGTGAGAGCTTGGGAAAGATCTCTGGTGACTGCAGAGTGCTGCTGTCATCTCTCTACTGCTCACACAGCAACTGATCTAAAAACAAGAGGAATTTTCCTTCATCATAGACAAGAGAAAAGATTTGAGAGGCTAGGGAGGACAATGGGGAGGGAAGGACATGAGGGAGGTCAGGAGCTAAAGATCCTTACAAAGAGAAGAAACTGCTGTAGGTTCCTCTCTGAAAGCCACGTGTAGGAGTTGTGAACAACTCAGTGCCTTGGTGACTGTTGGAGGGCACAGCTTGGGTATGATCAAGGGGCTTTACTGCAGTGACCACTTCTCCTTCTGCCCTCAGGAGTCAGAGCAGGGCCCAGCTGTGATGTGCAGCATGTCAGGAAGACCCTGCTTTTGTGCTGTCCCCTTCAACTGAGAGCTCAGGTGGAACAGATCTCTTCAAGTGTCTACAATGTGGGTGTTTTTGTGAGCTTGCATCTGTATTCCCACCATAGACAATGGATATCTAATTAATCCCATCAAGCAGGATTTAAGGTGTGAGTCACTGGGCCACACGTAGGTGTTGTAGGATGAGACAACTTGCACTGTAAATTCTGCATGCTCTACAGGCAAGGTCTCCAGTAACTACAGGGGAGCAAGGGCTATGTTTGTGCTGGTAAATAACATGGGCCAGAGATTTCTCTTCATCCTTGAGGGCAAATGGCTCAGTCTGATTCACACTTGGTATTGTCTGGGAGAGTGCTAGCAGGGCCCCTCATCTGTGTCTAGATGCTTAATAATGAAATAGAATTCCAGAATCCTAGAATGGTTTGGATTAGAAGAGACCTTCCAAGGTCATCTAGTCAAGTCCCCTGCAGTGAGCAGGGACATCTGCAGCTGCAGCTCAGAGCCCTGGCCACCTTCACCTGGAATGTTTCCAGGGATGGGGCATCGACCACCTCTCTGGGAAACCTGGCCCAGGGTCTCAATGTACTCATGGTAAAAAAATTCTTTCTTTTCTCCAGTCTAAATCTCACCTATTTCAGTTTCAAACCATCACCCCTTGTCCTGTCACAACAGGCCCTGCTAAAACATTTGTCCCCATCTTTCCTGTAGGATCCCCACACTGTGGTCCAGTGCTTGCTACCACACTCAGTCCCAGTTTGGTTCCTGGGACAAGATTTTTCTTCAATGTTTTTACCCATCCAGACTAAATTGCCTCCAGCACAGCCTCAGTGTTTTCCTGTATACAGGAAACTGCTCTCTGGAGAGTGTCCCTGAATTCAGGTCTCCTTGCCCACACTCAGGATTCATCTCATCTCCCAATCAATGCATATATTTTTTCTTTGTCTCCAAAAGATGCACGTGATGCAGACAAAGCTGCCACCCGTGGGACTGGCAAACGAAGCTTCAGGGCTCATGCAAACAAATACCTTTTTGTTTCAAAGCAGGGCAGGGAGATTGCCCTTGACAAGCAGAGAGTTAAGGCACCCTGTAAACACATCATTTCAGGCCCTTTGGATTTGTGCAGTTGAGCTTGCAAATAGCTGGAGCCATCTCCAGTTGCTCTGGTCAGCTACCAGGGCAGTTGTTATCTCTGCAGATGGCCCCTGTGGCCCCCCATGATTGATAATTTGTAATTACAAGCAGGGATTATGCACGGAAGAGAGGGAAACAACCATGAATACCCATCAGGCAGCAGGGGAGATTAAGCCCTGGCTGGTTCCTCACTGATGGAGGCAGAGATAGTACCAAGATATGTGAGCAGGCTTGGGGTGCATAAGTCAAACCTTTGGGGAACCTGATAGAGGGATTAAAACTGCAGAGAGAGGAAGGGAGGAAGCATCTGATTAACATTTTTGATGCATGCCCAGGGCTAATGTGGCGTGGTAATGAATAGTGGTGTAATAGCAAAGCTTTCTTAGTGCCCTCTGCCCTGGACAGACTCACAGTAAAACTAAATGTGGGCAGGATTTTAACTCCTACCTTTTAATTACAGCTTTGGGGCCTTCAGAGCACAGGTTGGAAGGAGTGATGCTTTTGCTGGGGCAGGATTGTTGCAAGAGGATGAAGTCTTTTGTCTTTCTTCCCATGCACTGTGGTGATGAGATAAGGTGAGCAATTGGCACCTGGAGTTGGATATTTGGAGACAGGGGATGTCTATGCTGCTGATCTATGCAGTAATTCCATGCAGTGCCCATACCCTGAGGGTAAAACAAGAACAGATCCCTAAGACACCTATAAGCTCATCCTGCAAAGAGCCAGGAGTCCTCAAGGTTAGCAGGTCTCATAGGAAAAGGGACATCTAAACATTCCCACAGGATATCTGCCATGGTTGCTGAAGTTATTATGGTCACCTAAAAGAACAGGACCATGGAGGATCAGACACTGCACAGGCAGAGAGCAGGGAGATGCTCTTTTGTCTTCAGAAGACATTCCCTTAGGGTTAAGATACCTGCAGAACTACAGTCTTGTCAGGAGATTAATTCATTAATTTATCTAAGAAGACCAAAACAATGTGGAGAGACACTGTTGGGTCCAACACACCTCACAGGAACACCTTGTCCTACAGGCAGCAGCAAAATCCCTTTTTCTTCCCTCCTTTCTTTTCCCTGCAGTGCACTGGGAATTTCTGCTTGTCTGGGACACAAAGCAGACAGAAAATATGGGTGATGACTCTGCTGCAAGTTTTTATCAGAAAGAGAGGAATAAGGTACAATAAAAGAAAAAGGAGAAGAGAGAGGGAAGACACTGTTTGGGTCCAAACTGTGTTTGCAGTTTTCTGCATCACCTCCTTTTATGAAATCCAAACAAGACAACAGGAGCTGATGATCCAATAATGCTGGGAGACAATAGGGGGAAGGAAAACAACAAAGCAAAGAGGGTTTTAATAACCGTTCATTGAGGCTATAATTAAATCTTGGTTTCTGTTTGGAAAACAAGAATCTCATTTTGTGCACGCATCCCGTCTCCCCACTGCATCTGCACCCATGTTTTCTCCAGAGCAATTACTGAGCATGCTGTGAGCTGATGAGCAAATACAGGTGTGGCAGGAGCTCTCTCCTGCAAGGGGAAAGGGAGGAGGAGGAGAAGAGAAGACGAGGAGCTTATTACCAAGCCTGGCATCAGCCCTGTGCAGGTGGGAAGCAAGAACTTGCAAACACGTTGCAGAGCCAGCTTGGTACTTCTTCAGTGCTCAATAGAGAGGAGGAGAGGGTGTAGAGAGGAATGAGGGGACATGAGACAGAATCATGCACGTGCTCTCCATCTCCCTGACCAGCTTAGAGAGGAGAATACAGTATTTCACTTGGAGCCACTGTTTTCAGAAATTATCTTTCCTCCCAATCTGAATGGATTCAAGGAATGACTGATAAAAACTCCACCTCAGTTGGGGAAGGCTTTCTGTGGGACTGCACCAACTTTTCTCCTGCTCATGATCTACCTGCAGGGCTCATTGCCTAATTTTTGCCAGCTCATTAAAAAAATCCAACAGTAATGCTGCTGTGGTCACAGCCTCAGAGTCCATCACCTCCTTGTGTGAGTTCCACCTACTAATTGCCAGGAGCTGAGTGGAGCCACTGCTCCTGCTCTCTGACAGCGTTTGCCTGGGCAGAAGGGCTGAATTTGACCTTCATTTATATTCCAGAAGCACCAGTCTCTTAGCAGTATCTCCTGCCATCAATAAACCAATGCAAACAGAGATAAGCCAGATAAAGTGAAAGTAGGTCACTTCTGCAGCACAATGACATCCAGCTCAGTTATTCCTTACACAGCCCGAAAAGTTAACTCTCCCATCACAGTGTTTGTTTTCTCTGCCTTCTCTTTGCTTAAAGTTGCTAGGGAGCTGGGTTAAGGTGACTGGGCATAACTGAAACCCTCCTCACAGCTCCACCATGCACCAAGCTGAGGGCATCTAGAGACTGGTCTGCAGTGGATGGGCAGATGGAAGGGTTGGTGTCATTCACAGGTTCTGTAAACTCTGGGTGGGCTTCCGACCAAAGTCCTGGAAAGGTGCTTCTTGCTGATGGCTGGGGGAAGCTGGCTTTGCTCTTTTTTAATTGTCTATTATAGCATGAACTTCTTCACTGAGACAGAACTTTGGGAGCTGGTTAGTGTCCAGTAAAATGTCACTCTTGTAGCATGAGATGGCAGTGGCTTCCTGGTCATGTCACCTGAGATAAGTCTGGGCTGGTAGCACAGAGGTAAAAACCTGAGTGACACAGGTACATTCACCTGAGCCATCCAGTTACCTAGGTTATGATTTTACCACCAGAAAATACCCATGCTATGTATTAGTGGCCAGATAGATTTCAAGTGCTTTTATGAAAGAACCTATGGAGATGTTTCTAAGACATTCTAACGTGGCAAAAAACCAGAAGCATTATCTCAGTCTTGGATGATCTCCAGAAAACAAGTAAGGATGATTCAGTGCTCTTTTTTGGAGATTTCTGTAAATGCTTTCTTCATCAGCATAAATGCTTGTGGGAAATACATTTAAAAACTTCTTATTTAAGTGTTCATTCTTACAAGAAGAGGTGCTAAAAGTGACCCTCATCCATCTAAGAAAACAGAAATGACTCTGTAGATGCTACACTTCTGGTGTATCACCAGCATGAATGGTAAATATTCTCTTCTTTGTGCTAACTCCACGGCAGGAAAGAAATTCATTGCAAAATAAAATGATAAAATGAATACATCTCAGAAGACAGCCTCCTGCCAGACACTCCACGAGAGGGAAATGTGGCAGCATCCAATAAATTAGTTGTTTGGGAGTGAACAATCCACCCAGCTCTAAACTGCTGCTGGTCAGCAAGACACAAGTCACTCTACTATGAACCCAGATCCCAGCCACCTCCAGGCATGTGGCTGTCAGGGATCATCAACATGTCTGCAGCACAGGCACCAAATTGACTTGTCTTAACCAAAACATTTCTCTTGTCCCCTAGCTGTAGAGCCCAGCTTCCAAAAGCCTTTGTCCTGCCTCTGCCAGGAAGTTGCCCTTTTGGTGCCTGCAGATGAAGGAACAGATAAGGACAGAGTATCTCCCTGAAGAGATGGATAGAAGCTCTTCTCAAGGCTCTGAAACACTTCTCTGACCCTTTTACTCAGATAACCTTGGTTTATGGTCTTTTAAAGTACCACCCTTGTGTCCCAATGAGCCACCACCCTGTGCTGCTTAAGCAGAAATCACTCTTCCTACTGTTGCTGCCTCCAGCTTCTCCCCCTCTAAATCTCTGCACATCTGCTTCAGGAAGAATCAGGGTATTTAGTGTGGCTGGCATGGTAGCCCTACTAAGTCTTGATACTGGTTATCTAGATGGGGATGTGCTGAGCATTTGCAGCCTGTGCCCATCGTGGAATAGATCAAGGAACTACCTTGTTATCTCAGTGATTACTCAAAGGCCAGAGGTGCTGTCTGCAATGCTCTGCAAATATTCATCATCTTGAATTTATATTCCAGGTGCTGCCAGCAGCCTGAGGATGTCTCATTTGGGGATGGGTCGATGCTGGTGCATGGAATCTACAGAGCCTCAGGAGACAGGCATCCTCACTCCTTCCTCCAGAAACAGCACAACAATTAATAAAACCTGCTTTGTGTGGCTGCAAACATCATGTCCCCTCTCTGAGGTTGGAAGGGTTATATTTAGGGTCCTAAAGCCTCATTTTTCCTGGCATTATTTCTGCAGGTCTTCTTCATGATCTGTAGCCCAATGTCCCCTTGTCCACTGTCTGACAATCAAAGCTGTCACCATGACACTATTATTTCTGCTGGTGTGTTTTCCCATCGTGGGCCCTATTCCCTGACAGACTGGTTTGTACACTGTGCTGTGCTCCAGGGGGACAGTGCTAGCACAGACAAACAGACTGTGCTTATGCAGGAAGGGTTTAATTATATTAACAAGTGAGAGCAGGATAAATCCCCTTCCACCCAAGATTTCTTTGTGCTCTTCTCAGCCATCTAGGTTGATTTTTTGGCCAAAATAAGACTTTGCCTTTCCTACCTGCTCTTAATGAGAGATCCATATTTCTGTGCCTGCCACCTAACACATAGTCTCATGGGTGTGTGATCATGACAGTGATGTCCATGAGTGGTTTGGCACCAAAGTGTGTCCCTGGATGTCCTCTCTCTCTTCCTACAACCTCCTCTGGGCATTGCTGCTGCTGACCAGGTAATGTAGGCAGCAGGCAACACTTGATTTTCTGGTGGAGGCTGAGAAAGCTGGGGAGGGGATGAGAAGCAAAGAGTACCTACCTCCTCAGTCCTTTTGCAGCACCTTCAGAGCATGTAGAGCTGCCTCTGCTTCACTGGGGCTGTAGGAGCTGCAAGAAGAGCAGAGAGAGGTGGTAAGGTGTGGGGACATGACCTGGAGACAGTTAGCACTGTTCACTCCCTGGCCTGACTTGCCCATTGCAGCTTCAAGTCACGATCCCCAGAGAGCAGCGACAGCTGGAGGAGGCTGTTAGGGAAAGGGGCTGGAGGGGACAAGTGACCCTGGTGGCTCTCAGCTCCTCACCACCTCCCATGTCCTCCTGCAGCTGCCTTGGCTGGGGCTAAGGGGTGAGGGAGCAGGGGCATCAGGAGCTGACAACCGTTTGTGCCCTGCAGCTCTCAGCAGTCCTCATTTGGAGCAATTTGTTCTCAGTAAAATACTCCTTTTTTGCTGTGTCAGTCATTGGCTCTGCTACCTTTGCCCATCTAACCAGGGCTGTGCTCCTAAAGACCTGGCAGGCTTTCAGATCTGGCTGATAACAAGCTGAAATCAAATTATTTTTACCAAACCAGCCTGTGGAACACTTTTTTTTTTCCCCCCTTAATTTTAAATTTCCTTTTATATAGAAAAGAAATGGTGGAAGAGAGGGGCTGGCTACTTAGCTCACCCAGCCCACCTCACCTGCAGCAATTCCATCACCACAAGGGTGGGGAGAAGATGACAAGGTTGTTTGGGCTAGGGTAAAAGCATGGAAAGCCCTAAAGCTGCTGCCTGGGAGGATTCTGCTCATGGAGGGGATGTCCTTGCAGCACAGAGGACAAACTGTGGCTGTCGGTGCTGCAGAGAAGCATCAGCCCACAGAGAGCAGAGAGTGCTTTTGCCTCTCCTCCAGCTGCTGCAGGCCCTGTGAGCAGCTCCTGCTGCCTGTGAGCTGAATGCCAAATGCCCAGGGCCCTAGAGCAGGCAAGAGGCTGCAGAGCCCCAGTGACAAAGCAGGGGTGCCCCACAAACCCAACTGCAAAGTATCTCCCCCAGCTGCAGTTTTAACCCTTGTGTAGGACACCATCAGGCACCCCAGGAGGTGAGATGAGTGGGGAGGAAGGGCAGTTGTGGGTCATTACTCATCATCTGTGCTACAAAGGCAGAAGAGGAGCAGGAAAGCTCTGCTTCTTGCCTGGAAGGGATAGGATGGGATTTTTCTCCCCTGTTTTCAAGCAGGTTTGGGGACTGGCTCTCCCCACAGATGAGTGCTGCAGGACAGGATTGATCTCAGCATGGAGAAACTTTCTGTGCTGGCCTGTTATCCCATCCTCGTTTCTGGGTTGGTTATATTTCCTCTACAACTGCTTGCCTTCCCATTTTATTTTGCTTTCCCAACAGCCCATCCAGCATCTGTGAGAATTTGGGAAAGCCAAGACACCTTCCCCTTTGCCTCTTAGATCTCTTTTCCACCCAAGTGGGCTCCTGGGCCAGCATAAGTGCTACACAAGTGTGCCTGTAGCCAAAGACACAGGAGAAAGAGGATGCCTCTGGCTTCTCATCCCATTCCCTCTGCTTCCTTGGATTCAGGGCTAGGTAACCACCTGCACAGGAATTAATCAGATGGCCTTCTGCCTGAAACCTCTGTTGAAGCACCAGAATGTTCAGCAGAGGTCAAGTGCCTTGTGTAGGGGCCTGAGACAGGAACCCTGGACGTTGCATGCCAAACAAATCCTGTCTGCCATTGCTCCTTCACCCAGACCTGCTGCTCCCACCATGTCTGCCATCACTGAACACCACAGGAGGCAGCAGGGAACCTTGTCCTGCCACATCCCACATCCAGTACTGTGTCAGCCCTGCAGCTGGTTCTTCTGGTCCCCTTCTCTCCAATCCTGTTTGGAAGTCAGGCTTTGCCAGCAGCACGTAGCATGGCACGTGCCCTGTCTGGCAATAAAGCCTCCTCCAGAAGCTCTCCCTATTTTCCCTCTATGTTAATATGACCCTAATGGCCTCATTAGTTTTAATTTGTTTGGCCACTAGATTTAGATGAGTATTCCAGTGATAACGCCAGACCTGGAGAGAGTAAACAGTGACTAATTAATGCAGTGAAAGTTCCTGCCTAGGGTGGCTGTCGAGGAGGAGGACGGTGCTGGAAGGCAGATTTTCAGGCACCTGGATGCTGGATTCAGAGCTTTTTGTCCTGCTGAGCTGGTAAACAGCATCTGCAGTCTGACTGGGAGGAAGGTCAAAGAAGCTTCCCCCAGATCCCTGATGCAGGGACAACTCCACTGGCATGGTAAGTACAGAAAGAGATTGATCCAAGGAGCACTGGTAGAGGTGACATTCCTCACTGGCCAATTTCACTGGGGTTCAGGAAAATCAGTTTAGTGGCAGCAGCCTACCTAGCAAACATGCTCTGTGTCAGCACAGAGGGAATTTCCACCTTGAGGTGAAAATGTGGGTGTGGATGAAGGAGTCTCAAGAGGATAGGGTGGTGGCCAGTGCATAGTTTTAACATTAAGAGATATTCCCAGTGGAAAAAGAGCTTCAGATGCTTCCTCCTTTGCATACCTTTGCTCTGCCACAGTCCCTGGGGTACTTTGCTCAGAGTTCTCTGATAAAAGAGGGGAAAACAGAGCACAGAGCAGATGTACTTCAGGCCTTTCTCACGTGACAGAAGGTGAGGACTTTCAGAAATAGTCTGTCCTGTGTAGTGATCTTGTAATAAAGTAAATATCCTTTCCTCCTTCCTCCCCTCTGGGTAGGAGCTTCTTCAGGAGTGGGTCAACACACTGCAGCTCTCAGCTGGACAATGTGGTCCCTCCTGCACAAGAGTTCCCTCATCCAGACCTTGGCCATGGCCATGTTATTTCCTGGCTCCCCATTAATTTTCTTCCTTTTCTTCCTATTTTCCCTGCTATTTCATGCTTGTTTCCCTGCTTCTGCCAGAAGCAAGACATGCAGAATAAAACAGGGGACTTGCATAGCTGCGAGTTGGCCAATTTAGCTTGGATTTATTTCACCCAGCAAAGTTTCAAACAGCCACCAGCACTGGTTTGCTTTTATTGAGGGCTGTCTTGAAACTTCAACCAAGTTGTGGGACAAAAGGACTGCAGCCCTTCTTCAGCTCCTTCTGTCTAAATATTTCATTTTTATTCCTCCAAATGGATGAGTGGCTCCTATAAGAACAGTGATGCTTAAAAAGAAATGTGTACGTGAGGCCTCCTTCCTCCTGCTATCTGTTCCTGAAACACTGAGATTGCTGCAAGCCTTCCATTTATCACAAAAACATCATCTCACCCTTGGCCCCACTCCTACGCTCCTATTCACTGATTCCATCTGATGTTAAATGCTGCTTTGCTCTTGCAAGCAGAGAACGAGCCCCTGGGAGGCACTTCAGGGAAATTCCTTTCCTCTCCAGGAAGCAACAGCCTGGAGTGCCAGGAGAGAAGCAGCAGAGCACCTCTCCTGTGCCTGTGTGTGCATTTCATCCGTGTTCCCTGCACCATCTTATTCGTGGATGTTGGACAAGAGCATCTCTGAGCAGAAGCAGGAAGGTGTTGAATGCTGCCAATGAAGAGGTTTGTCTCCACGTTGCTTCTGGGGGTGGGGAAATGCTAGACTTCATGCCTGTGGGGGTGGTCTCTTTTCCCATGTAGCAAGAGAAAGGATGAGGAAAAAGCCTCAAGTTGCACCAGAGGAAGTTTAGATTGGATATTAGGAAAAATTTCTTGACTGAATGGATTTTTAAACCCTGGAACAGGCTGCCCATGGAGTCATTACCAATGGCATAATGAAACTTGCAACTGCCCCCAGCACCAAACCCCACGGTCCTGGTTGTGGTGCAGATCCTACCATAGCTCACTCTCCACTTCAATCCATTTGTATCAAAGCAGGGTTGCTAACAGCAATTATTATGTCAAGAATATGTTTTCTGTGTCCATCAAGCACAGGTCAGAGCCCTTTTGCAAGCTCGGGCTCAGTGGTGTTATGGATTATAATGGACTTAGACACAGATGCTACCTCAGGTCTTGAAGCACATGAAGGAATGAGTGCACAAATGAATGTGAAAGCATCTGTGTGTGTCCAAGCTCTTCCTCTTGTGCCTTTGATGTATTAGGTGTGGGCAAGGTGGGCAGATCTCAGTCCAGTCCATGAGCATGTATATTGGCTTCAGCTCTTCAGTATGTCATGTTGTCCTGTTCTCTGCACCATCCAGACTAGGGATCTGACCAGAGTACATGGCAGTCTGCTTCTACTGCCTGAGCCTCCTTGCTCACCTGGAGCTCCTTCCAAAGGTTGTCTTTGCAGGTGTTTGTGGTCAGCACAGTGCTGCAGGGCTGGGATGTTGAATGCTCTAAGGAGTTGTTCCCTAGCACACACTCAACTCTGGGAGGCCTGGATTTCCTCCTGTGCTTCCCAGTTTGAGCCCTGACTTTGGCAATGCTGAGAACAAGCATTGTCAGGAAAAGCAGGCAGAGCACAAGCAGGTTCCTCAACATTTTGCACTTTGAACATACTCAAGTTACCTATGTTCTCTGACACCTTTTCTGAACTGTTTGAGCAGGATTCTTACTATGGCCAGTATAGAAATGCCTCCAAAGCTACCTGTGTCCAGCACCCAGATGTAACTTCCTAGCCTGGTGTATTTATGCTCCTTCTCCCATGTTCTCTGAAGAGCAGAAATGAGATTTTCTTTTTCAGGAGACAACACAGCCCTCATTCTCATGAGGTCGTACATCATTAGCTGTCTGAAACACAGCATGGGCCAAAGTACAGATCAACTAAATCAGGCCTCAGAATATTGCTGGAGGGTTCATTATGGCCAATGATCCCGGGGAGACAAGCACCTAAAAAGACACTGAGGCTGAATTCATCTGAGCTGGTTGGCTAGACTCCTACTCCAGTTAAAGAAAAAACAGGTGCTCCCAGGGTGTGATTAATCTCATTCTGAAGTAGACATCTCATATAGGGCAGATGACTCATGCCCTGGCAGTGATTATTTCTCTCTGCAGACTATAAAGGGAGCTGAAGGTGACGAGCTCAGCTTCAGACATTCGACGTGGTAGACATTTAACATGAAGAAAGATGAATCTCATCCAGAGAGACAAATCAAAGCAGTGGACTTTGTATGTTACAAGAAAGAGGTTAAAATTGTCTGGCCAATCAAAGGCACTGAAAGGAGTTGTTGAGGGAGACAAGTTTAAAGAGCTGTGGTATCAGGCCAAAGAAGAACATTTCTTGTACGTGTCGTCTGGCAATTGTTGGCCCAGGAATTGTATTTTCAGCAAAGAAGGAAGGAAAACTGAGGAAGAGAGTGAAGCAGAGTCAGCCATTCTGGATGCTGTGCAGAGGGCTCTAAAAAGATCAGGCACTCTCTATCTCCACCATCACTGTGAAAGGCTTAGAAGGGTAGGCCTTACAATGTCAATACTCTCCTTGTCCTCCTGAGAGTCTTCTCCTCTTGAGAAACCTTCTTATCTGCTGGAGGGTTGACCAGTGTGCAACAAAACCAGTCTTCAGTTCACCTCACAGTCTATTGCTGAGCTTCAGTGCTGGAATCTGCTTCTCCTGGGCTGCTCTGCAGCAGGACCATGGCTCAGCTGTGCTTGGTATGCAGAAGGGAGGTGAGATGTTTTGGGCCAGGTTTGTTCCAACTGTGTACTATGGCTGCTGCCAGGAAATCAGCTCCAGAAGCTTATTCGACCATATGGGAACCTTCTGGGGTGTCCCTGGGGAACATCCTTGGACTTCTGCCTTCAAAGGATTGCAGTTCCCTCCATCCTCTGGTCCACAGTTGAAAGCTCTTGGGAAGGAGCCTGAAGGATGATCCTTGTTTATATTCAAGACTGGAAACTTCATAGGATTTAAACCCAAAATATACACCACCAGAATCAGAGGTGTCAGACACCTTTTTTTTTTTTTTCATCCAAATTACTTCCAGCTCCCTTTAGATTTTAGCATCTGTTTCCTTCAGTATGGGGAAAGGATATGGGGGAGACCTTTTCTGTTAGCATTTGGGGTTATCAAGAGGGATGGCTCTGGTCCAGGAGCACTCCTGTTTCCCTTGGTGCTTGACAAAGGAACAAGTAAAAATTTCCTCTGTGTTTAACACCTGAGCATCCTTTGCTCCAAAAGCCCAGCCCTGCTGTTGTCTGGGCACACGGCCCTCTTGGAAGAGCAGTGATTAGTTTCTCAGGAGCCTTTTTCTCCCAGGAGGATGCCTGGCCTTCTGAGCAGAACTGTGGGTTAGTTAAAGCTGCCTATTTGATAGGTTTAAATGCTCCATACTTGGCCAGTAATTGCAGTTCCTAACGAGCAATCACCGTGTCAGTTGTCACAACAGCAAACTGCTTCATAGATGTGCACTGATGGGCCAGCACTGGAGCTCCAGACAGAGAGAGACTTTGGCTCAAAGGGAGATGTCATTCCTTGCTCCACAAGATCTAAGTCATCACAGGGACTCGTTGGTCCCTTGCAAGTGTGCAAGGACTCCCTCAGGCTTTTGTCTGTTCTTTCCTGCTCTCTGAGCCAAGTTATCATTTTGTCTGACACTTTCATTACAAATCCTGCTCTACAACTTTCTCTTCAACATTTCCAACCCCATCCCAACCCTTTCTTTCTGCTCCTTCTTGCAGGTTCACTCTATGTCTGTGGATGAAGGTGAATGTAAATGCCAAAAGCTACACATGTGTGCCAAGAAGACACTCCCTGATCCCAGGCTGACATGACCAGATCGTGGTGAGAAGTTTTTGCCCTTGTTTTGCAGACAGGCCCAAGGCCAGACAAGTCAGGCTTGAGATGATGAGGTATTGCTTGAATACAGCTCAGCCTGGATTCTTCAGCTGAGAGGAAATAAGAGACATCTCAAAGGCTGGTGGAGATGACAACCCTGTGCCTCTGCATTTTGACTGCCATGGTGAGTGCAGATGGTCTGGAAAGTTCTGTGTCGAGTGGCTACAGAAGCAGAGATGTCTCAGTAGAGATGTGAGATTTCTGGCCCAATGAGAGGGATCTGTCCAAGTCTGATCTGCAGCATCTGAAGTGCACAATAACCCAAAAGAAGACCACCTGGTCAGGGGGCCAATCCACTGGGAAGCTATCTAACCTCTAATCCAGGTGCTGTGCAAGGGGAAGGATGTCTGAGCATGTCAGGTGCATAAAAAGGGGCCAAACTCTTGTCAGTGGTGCCCTGGGGTAGGATGAGAGGTGATGGCAGCAGGTGAAACATGGGAAGATCCACCTCAACATGAGGAAAAACTTATTTAGTTTTAGATTTTTTTAGAGCCTGAGATGTCTATTGGCTACAGTATGCAAGAACCATAGTCCATGTCCTGGGAGTTACTGGCATTAGTTGTACTGGGAAGAGAAGTGAACTATGTTGGGGGACTTGAGAATGAAAGATAAGGATAAATGGGAGGAGATAGGGATAGTTGGCTCCTTTCTGCAAGGTCTAGGATGAGCCACTTTGAAGCAAGCCATCTGAATGCTGATGTCCCACCACAGCCTTTATCTGTGGCCACTGAGCTGCTCTGGCAGGAGATGCAAATCCCTTCAGCATCTCCTCTATTAAGACGTGGTCCTGGGGTTTGAGTGCTTCTGACAGGTCTCCATGCTGCTGACATGCAGCAGCTGCCTGGTTCTGCCTGGCTGAACACTGGTGATGAGTGGAGGAGATGAGTGGAGATGTTCCCTTTCACACCTGAAGGGACACGCTGAGCTTCTGACAGCTGATCCCCCTGCCTCTGCCTCTGCTCTCTCCTCCCACCCTCTTGCCATGGGGAGAAAGCTTTGCAAGTTATGGGATACCATGCTGTGGAAGATGACATTTGCTGTCCTTCCTCCCATCAACAGGGCATGGGAGGCAGGAACCTGCACCTTGTAATCAGGGCTGCTCTCTTCAGCAACTTGAAAAGCCTCCTTGGTCTGGGAAGGTCAACAAAGAAACTATAAGGCTTGATTAAGGGGCTGGGTCACCTACTTTGTGAGGAAAGGCTGAGAGCCCTGGGGCTGTTTAGTCTGGAGAGAAGGCTGAGAGGGGATCTAATTAATGTCTATGAGTAGATGAGGGCTGGTGTCAAGAAGGCAGGGACAACCTCTTTACTTGTGCATTATGACAGGACAGGGGCAATGGATTCAAGCTGGAGCACAGGGAGTTCCACCTCAACAGGAGGAAGAACTTCTTTACTGTAAGGGTTGCAGAGCACTGGAACAGACCTTCTCTCTAAAGGATGCTGAAGGCTGAGGCTGCCTCTGTTGAGGGCTGCCACTCAGGTTTTAGCAACAATGAGTGGATGCTGCCCCCCCATTTGCAGCTGGGAAGATGGGATGTGCAAAAAAAGTGACTTTACCCAAGTTTCAGAGTGGAGTCAGGAATAGAAGCAACGTCCCTTGGCCCTTTTGGGGATGAATCATTCTGGTAAATCCGCTTGCCTTGGCTGATCTGGTAAATGTAGGGTGTGAGAAAGGGTGATTAAGTGACTTATCTGAAGTCACATGTGGCATTTATGGGATTTGGACACAATCCTAAACCGTCTTCACTGCTTTAACCACTATGCTTTCCCTGCTCTAGCTGTGACCCTGACAGCAAGCAAACACCATCATGTATTACAGCAGCAAAGAATAAATTCACAGCCAGCCTGGAAAATCAGCTCCCTAAGGAAATACAAGATTAATTCAATACGGGAGAAGATGCAATCTAAAGCAGGCTGTTAATTAATTATTATCTTAACCAACCCAAGTATGGAGCCAGGGACACAAGTAAGGTTATAGTTTTTGACAGATGCAGATTGATTTCTTAGAGCATCTACACCAGGCAGAGCAGCTAATCCCTTGCACAAAGGTGCAAACTGTTAATCTAATTTGCATGCTTGGCTGGCTGCTTTTGTCCCACAACAAAAAAAGAGGAGCTGGAAGATATTGTGCAGCAGGAAAATGATGGAGTT
Organism: Ceyx cyanopectus; assembly: GCA_013401355.1. NCBI lineage: Eukaryota > Metazoa > Chordata > Aves > Coraciiformes > Alcedinidae > Ceyx > Ceyx cyanopectus. Next base: position 27,256 of record VYZU01035975.1, read on the forward strand.
GCCATCACTGGAACATGGTGGGTAACTCAACTGGAGTGCTGCAATGGGTGGTTATGAACTCTTCATAAGGGACAGGCCAGGAAGGAGGAAGGCAAGAAAGGGTTGTCAAACCTCCACCAGGATGAAACAGCCCAAACCAAAAGGGGAGGGAGGTGCTAGGTGGAGTTGGAGAGAGGAAGAACAACACTGAACAAAGGGCAGCTCTTGACTGAGGCCTAGGAGCACATCTGAAGACACTGACAGGTGGTAACTGGCTTTAGTACCTTGAAAGTCAACCCATTAAGCACCAGCCTCTGCCTCTGTGAAGAGGGTGGTTGAGTCTCTTCTTAGAGGAGACCAGATCTGCTTAGCACTATATTTAAAGCACACAGCAGTGATAAAACTGGGATGGGAGCCCCAGTCCTGTTAAGCCAAAGACAGAGTTCAGGCTGATAAGTGATGCTGGTACTTGTAACAAGCTATTCTCTTCTCTTAGGGTTTTTCCTTTTGCTGATGAAAGCTGGACTCTCTTATCTTTTAGTCTCAGGCAAGTTATTGTATGTGAAGAGTTATTGAGTCCTGGGCTGTCTTTTAAAATTGCTGAGTTCATAAGGGAGGACAAGTCATCTGAGCAATGGTGGGCCTGCAGTCCAGTGTTCAGATGAAGGGACCTTTCCTTGGGAGATGGTGTCAGAGCCCCTGCTACAATCAAAAGAAAAAGGTCTAAAAGAAAGATGGGGAGAGACTTTTCAGCAGGTCCTGCTCTGACAGGACAAGGACAGGATGGTTTTAAATTAAAAAGGGGTAGATTCAAACTAGACAGAAGGAATATTTTACACTGAGGGTGGTGAGACCAGGTTGCCCAGGGAGGTGGTGGCTGCCCCATCCCTGGCACCATTGCAAGTGAGGTTGGGAGGGACTCTGAGCAACCTGCTCTAATTCCAGATGTCCCTGGACCAGATGACCTTGAAGTTCCCTTCCAACCCAAACAACTCTGATTCTATAATGCCAAGCTGGAGGTTGATAGCAGAGCTGAGAATCCAACCAAGTTAAAATCCCAAGCCCTGGACTTTCCTTCCCTTCCCATGCAGATGCAAAGGTGATGTCTTTGTGTGATACAGCAATTAATCCTGCACGACACTCGGCTGCTGCAGCAGGTTTGATGGCTGCAGTTGGTGACACTTAGTTACCCAGAAGTGCTATCAGCTCTGTAACACAATTTGCAATAAGTCACCATTAATTAATGCTAAGTTATGAAGCACTTCTAGGGCAAGTGACACACCAAATCGACATCAGTGCAAGGAGAGTTCATTATGGCTAATGTTACGACAATAAAAGACAGAGGAATTAATGATGAATTTCAATGTTAAGTATCACTTTGCCCATGCTTTAATGCGTCGCCTTGGAGAGGAGGGAGCACTTGAAGGGGAACTGGAAAGGGGCAGCATAATTGTAGCTTGCAAAAAAAAATATGTAAAGCATATATTTCAGCTTGTCCACGTACACAGTGTCATTCTCCTTATGCAGCCTCTTACACACTTTTGGATGTGCCCATGCCCTGCTGATCCCCAGCCCTCTAAACACATCCCAAAGTGGTCCCTTGCAGTTCACACACTCCCAGGTACACATCATGTCTCCACATGGAGGAGTTTTGACATTTGTAGCCTTTCCTCTAACTTACAGCCTTGCTTTGACTGCTTGGCTAGTCACTGTTTACTCAGACTCCTCTTGCACCCCTACAGACAGACCTGTTTTCCTCCTTTGGGTCTATTGAAAACCTCCTTGGTTTTCAATATCCCTTTGTTTTCATGTTAAGAAGTCGTGAGTGCAGATAAATCCCATCTCCCATTTTTCAATGGCATGTCTCTGCACACCTATGCCCAGGTGTGCACCCGGGCAGGATGGTCTGAAGCCCTGTTGTCCCTTCCAAGGAGCATATCTGGTGTCTTTCTACACCAGCAGCCTCTTTGTCAACTATGGTCTGTCACCAGCTGATATCCTAGCTAGTGATATATCTAATTTTTTTGTTTTGTACCCACTCAGAGACCCCTTCACTCTACTCTCCTGTAATTTAAAGACTTCTCCTCCTTTGGTGCACTTCTGACCTGGGTACTGCTGTCTCCTGAGCATCTCTGCAGCTGTACAGACACCTACACCCACATTTTCACACTGCTACAGAGGCAATGAGATGGAGATTAAAGCCACTAATTGCACATAAGCAAGTGATTATGGGGACAATTGCAAAGCACACCCCACCCCTGCACTAATTCTCCATTCCCTGCATGGAGTAATGCCCTTTTGTTTTCCTGGATAAGTTCCTAATGATGTTGGGGGCATCCAAAGAACACGGTGGCACCAGGGTGAGCTCGATAATGAGATTAGCCAAGTTTAAATTTAGATGAAAAGCCTGCAAGGCAGGGAACAAGTCCTGTTATTATTTAGCATGACAAAAGATGGGGTTGGGAAGCAGAGACAGATGAAGGCAGCAGGCTGAGGGGTGGGCTGGGGACCTTATGTAGGGAATGACAGCAGATGTCCTGCTGAGGCATTCTCCTGTGCTCCTATACTGGCTCAGCCTTGCTGACCAGCATGTGCTTATTCACACCTTCATGCTGAGGTGAGAAAGAGGTCAATTTCTCCTTTATTTCTTTGTGGGTACAGCTGTGATTGAACTTAGCTTCCCCCAAAGTTGCTAGGTGTTGGTGTGGAGCTGGTCTGTGTGCCCAATCTGATGCTCCTGTCTTCAGATCTTCAGTGACAGATTCTCTCTGTGCCTGTCTCCTCATCAGCTGTGGGGACTTGCACTGTCACACAGATCTGAGCTGGGTTTGTTAAATCACATTGTCCCCTTTGCTGTGGAGTGCTTCCAGTTTGGACACTAACTAAAGTCTAACCTTTGTCAAACTATTCACATTTGGCAGATTTCTGAGCAGCTCATGATACTTAGAGCAAAGTGAGAGACATAAACACTTAGTAGGTGAAGAGTGGATATATGAGAGACCCACCAGGATCAAAACTCTCAGAAAATTCAGGAGAGAGACATATTAAACAGCACAGAGAGACATGTTAAACTAGCAGAAGCTAGAAGGCAGTCAGGAGATGTCTTTATTTCTGTCAGTCACTGGTTATGACTTGTTTGATACTTTTAATGGTTTCCAGTTAGCCCCAGCAGAAGAAGCTAACTAACTACAAGGCACTGAGAGAGAAATGTGAATAATACTTCACTCTGTGCAGAAAAAAAAACCCAAAAAACCAACCTAGGAGGGAAAGATGAAGCATTATCTCTTTTTTTCCTGCCATGAGAAGGGATGAAGAAAAAAAGGAAAATGGGGAAAAGCCCTAAAGGTGAACAGCTGGTTTTTGCCAGGATATCAGTTAACATAGAATCACAGAAATGTTTAGGTTGGAAAAGATGTTTAAGAGCTTTAAGTCCAACTTAACTCAGCACTGCCAAGTCCATCACTAAACTATGGACAATTAAATCACGGAAGTATGGTGCACAGGGATCTAGCACTAGAAAGACCTGCAGGAAGAGTTTCCTGAAAAATCTAGATTCACCCTTAACAAAGCAGCCAGAATTCCCTGAGCAAAGGGCATTTGCATAGTCTGGAGACATTAGTTGCTTTAAGTGCCTCTGAGGAAAGAGTGAGATGAGAAAGAGAATTCACCCAATTCCCACAGGCTCTGATACCCTGGGGGCCACCCAGGCCACAGGAGGACTTGTGGTGGCCCAGTGATGGGAACTAGACTATCACCAAAAGGAGAACCTGTCCAACCCCAAGGAGGGTGAAGGAAATACTGAGATCACATCTCATGTGTTCTCCACCTGCCAGCTGTGACAGCAGTTGAAGAGGAGATCAGCCAGAGATCAGCTCTGGCACCTTTGTAGCCAGATGAGCATCAGCAGCTGCTCCAATTACAACCCCTGCATTCAGCCCTGGGAAGACAATAAAGTCCTGCTACTGCTTCTGTCCCCTTTGACTCCAAGAGGCTTTAAGAACTGCAGCTGCAATAAGTGTGATCTGCAGAGACAGGAGAACCACCCTTTGGGACTGACATTAATTTTCAATAAGCCTCTGTCTCTCCTTCCTTCTCACCTTACAGACAGATTGCTGTTTACAAACTTGATTTCTTTTCCTTCAGAGCTTTGTATTTCACAAGAAGAGGGGTAACCAGTGTGCTGGAAGGTGTCAGTCTATTTGCAGAGAGCAGGGTGGGTAGTGAAGGGTGTGCCAAGTGGTGGGGAGGGGGCACTGTGGATCTGGAGCTTAGATCATGGCATTGATTTTTGTGTCTCAGCTTGTTAATGGCACCAAGATGAGCACAGTGACTTTGGTCTTTGCTCATGCCACCTCTCCAGTGACAGAATATTGCTTGCCTGGAGTAAGGGTGGAAGATCCTTTGTGAGGTTAGCCTTATTGATGAAGAAATGAAGTCCCAAGGATGCTCAGCCGTGTTTCTGATGACCCTTGAAATCTCCACAAATCTCTATGTTGATGTTGGTGGGAGCTGAGAAAAGCTGTGAAGGATTTGTCAGTACTGATGGAAGAGATGGGAATAGCACAAGGCTCATGCCTCAGCCCTGAAATCATCCAGCTGCAGAATGGCAGGGGATAAACATAATTTGTAGCATGAGTTTCTCTCATCTGGAGACAGATCCATCCCCTCATATAATGGAGACTCTCCTCTAGCAGAGCTCTTTAAATCTCAACCCAAACCTCAGCTGGGAAAAGTTTGCCAACTCCTGTTTCCCTTCTTGTGGCAATTGCTGCAGCAATCTGACTAAATAAATATCTTTAAGACACATGATTTTCACGTGTCAGAGAAGACTTGGTCTGAGAAGCACATGAAAAGCAGACCTGCTTTTCATCTGTCTGTAAATGGGATTTGGGAAGAGGAATGGAAAGCTGTTGAGGCAAGGGCTTGGTGGAGCTAAATCTGTTGGGATGAACAGCCTAGGAGAAAGATGTCCTAGGATTTATGCTTGGAGACTCCATTACTTGGAGCAAGGAAGGTTCCAGTTTCCCCTAATTCCTGTGTCTCTTGTGCCTGTGTGGCTCAGGAAAATGACTCATCTTCAGCAAAGGGAAGACAAATCTCTTGATTTTAATGAGCCTTAGACAGAGTGGATCTGACTACAGATGGACAAGCTAGAGTGGTTGAAGGGCACATAACACCAGCTGCTGGAAGCAGCTGCTTGGTGAGATGAGCGCATGAAATTGGCTTCATTCTATGTCAATGAGAAATAAAATAGGGTCACCACAGTCCCTGGAGAATCCTGGTTCACTTCTGGTGGTGTCACAGAGGAGAGCTTGTACATAGTTATTGTCTCTTATTTGGGTACACCTGTCTGAGCCATCACTCCTGTGATGAACTCAACTGGATTGCTGAGGGAAGTGCCCTACAGCAGTGACACAAACCAAGCTGGAGCCATCACAGCCATGGCAGGTTTTGAGACATAACATTTGTCCTCTTACAATGGATATTAAGTTTCCCTTTGGCCTGGAGGCTTGAACTGGAGATAGGATGCCCTGAAGAAAGTCCTTTCATTGCTGGTGTGCCCCATCTTCCAGTAATGTCAACACCATTCTCCATGAAGGTCTCAGCTTCTCTGATCTAGTTAGTCCTCCCCCCTGAAAGCCTCCCTCATCACCTCCTCCTGAGTATAGAGACAGCCACAGGACTAAATTGTGCTTTAAGAAACTCCTTCCTAGTCCATGGTTTTCCTACTGCTCTATTTTGCAGCTCCTCTGAGATGTACCCAGCTGGAAATGACTGGCTGCAGGCTGGAGCAGATGTGAGACAGCACCAGACTGCAGAGATGTCAGAACAGCTCCTGAGAGTTGATATTGTCTGGATATGAGGGAGCAGGTACCTCCAGGTACCTCCAGGTGTTTGGTGGGATCACCTCTGGAGATTTGTAAGAGATGAGAGAGATATGGCTGCAGCAGTCATAGTTATTGGCTTGGCCACAGGGGACCAGCAGGGGTTGAAAAAGCCTGACAAAGTCAGATTTACTATTTCAAAACTCAGGGAGAACCTCAGCTTTGTCATCAAATGGATTGGCAGCCATTCAACCTGACCAAGGAGGCCTGAAAAGCATGTCCTGGAAGCCAAAGCATCTTCTGGACCATGCATGAAGTAGAAGAAGGACAAGGACCACAGTGTGGTAGAAAGGAAAGAGAAGCAAGAAGAATCAAGGACATGTCATGACATATTGCAAGAACTGCTGTTTTATTCTGAAATTCCCTGTGGTTCTGGGATAACATTTGCATGAGGAGGAAAAAAAAAGAAATAAAAAAATATTCAGATAGAGATTTTTTAGGATATCTCCATGATTCATGGTCTGCCTTGCCCAGTTTCTAGAAGCCAGAAAATATTTATCCTAGTTTAACGCAATGGTGAAAACTCAGGATGCCAATAAAACAAGCCCATGTTATCATTCTGAATCTTTGTTTGGCTAATTTTAAGCCAGTCTTTTGAAGTTGAGGAGCCTGACCCTTAGTTTGGGATGCTGGCCAGACTACTGAAGGTGGAGGAGCTGGCAGCTGGCCTGTTTGCTCAGTTGGCAGCAGATTGACCTGTAACTCCAGGTCTCCAGGAAGAGCAAAACAGGGCCAGGCTCCCTGGTGCAGTCTGAGAAAATGCAGTTTGTCTGGAGAGCACCAGTGGGATTTGAAAAGACAGAGAAAAAGGATAAAGACAGCAGGGAGAAGATGCTCCAGCTGAAGATACCTACGTAACAACTCTTCCTTAATAGCATTAATTGGTGTTTGACTTCAGTCAGACCAGAAAGATAGAGATAAATGAACAAGCTGGAGAAAGAATGAGCCTCTCTGGAGCTGCCTGGCAGGGAGAGACAGGGAAAGCACGAAGGTTAAAAGTCTAATGACAAGCATCCTTAATGATTGCTCTTCCTGTATTCCCTCTGGGTAACATTTCCTGGCTCGAAATTGTCTTAAAACCACTCTAACAGGGCTGAAACATTGCTAAATATAATTCAGCTCAACTAACATTAAGGAATATAATGGAATTTCAGGAAAGAAAATCAAGAGCAGTAAGTTTTTTAACCATTACGTGTCACTCAGAGCAGGCCAAATGGTGCATGAATTTTGGGTAAATCAGGGAGACAAAAACCATCGTGGTAGTTGGTGTGGAAGTTCACCTGTCTGCAGCAGAGTTTGTTTTTTTGCAGACTCTATCTCCACAGAACCTCTGCACTGTGACAGTAACAGAAACTCCACCCACACTGCCATGGAAAAGAAAATAAATAAATCAAGGCAGTTTCCTGAAGCAAAATTAGGAGTTGACACAGGCAGAGATTTCTCGGTCCTGGGCACATGGGTCTCTCCTTTGGTGGTCACTGGTGTGTGTGGGAGGCTTTCACTGCCTCCTCTTGCAGCAGCCTGAGCTCTCTGGCTTCTCCAAAGTGACACGGAGCTCGGCTGCAGAAAATGGCTTCAAAGTACAATTAGCTTTCTGTAACAATAGCCTCTTTATTCTTCATTATGAAAAGGCTTGAAAGGGAATTTGTTTTCCGAGCTAGATGTGAAATGAAGCTCCGTCAGAACAAGTAACCTTGCAAAGCAGACACAATAGCCGGTATCTACCCATCGCTTCCTCCCTGCCCTCCCCAGGCAGTGCACAGCAGCTCGTGAAAAGCATGGGTTTGGCTGCTCCCCTGCTTAGAAATTACACTCATTAATAATATTTTCATTTCTTGAGAAAGCAATAAAATCATAAAAGTGCCTCCGCAGTTCCTGCTTTGCTCGGGGACAAGCTCCCTGCCTCTTCTGGCCAGGAAGGTCAGTGCCATGGGCTGGATTCACACCTATTGTTCAGAGCTTTTCTCTCCCTTCACTGACCTTCCTTGGTCCAGCCCCAAAACTGATCCATAACTCATTAAAGAGACCCTCCCAAGCAGCACAGACTCAGGCTCTGAGGCCAAAACCCCCATGATGAGCCTATTTGTGCATTTACATCACCCAGCACTTGAGCAGTCAATGAAGTTAATGGCCAGGCTCAGGCTTTGGCTCCATTTCCATGTAGCAGATGTGAGTGAGGACACCTGAGACATCTTCTCCTGTCCTTGGGGGACTCAGACCCACACCTGCCTTTCAGCATTGCTGCTCAGGTCTGTTTGTACTTTCCTACCATCAAATTTAGCACTGGGAAAATAGTTCTCTTCTTTCAATCACCTTTGGAAAGCCTGGATATATAAACAAAACCAGAATGAGTGGAATAGATACACAAGATGCTGGAGAAGAATGGAAAGTGGTGTATGGGATTTAGAACCAGGACACAAAATTCACTGCAAAGACATGAAAACTGGCTGGAGGTCAGTACAAAATAAGAGTTGCTCAGATCCAGGGCTAGTTCCTCCAAGAGTGCTCACTCCCCCCATAGCTAGTGGTGCTGCGCTGGGAGGTGCAGATGGGTGCCCAGGCACATCTGGGGGCACAACTGGAGCTCTGCAGGAAAGCCCAAGGTTGGTGAACCAAGGTTGGGAGCAGCCAGATGGGGATGGACAGGAGAACAGGGCAGAGAAACTATTTCTATACCAGTCAACTCAATGGGACAACTGGCCCAGAGGCTGTTTACCATTATCCACAGGCTTTGCTAGTGTGCTTCTTGGCACTGGTTCTGATCAAGATCAGCTAAACACTGTGACAGTCAATGCCTAATGATGGGTCAAGGTCTAACACAAGCCAAGAGCATCCCAGCAGTCAGGTCGAGCAAGGCTGCCTGTCTCTGGTGTGGGGGGAAAAAAAGTTGAGTTGTATGGAAGAGAGTTGTGCTCCCTGAACCAGGAGGTGATGTTTGGACTCCTTTATTTAATAGCACAGCCATAGTCTAATAGTGTCTGTGCACTGGCCCTGGGAAGTCAGGGCATGCAGTAATCAAGTCACACTGCCAGCGTGACTGCTCAGCTGAAATGACTGCTGGCATTCCAGGGAGAGCACTCCTCTGCCTAGGAGGAGTTATTAAATCCTCCCAAAGCCCAGGGGTGCTCAGATCCATCTTCTACAGGCGCAGAAATCAATCCCTGTTCTCTTCTGCAGGTAATTGCTTGCCTGCTCACACTCCTGCTACATGCATGTGCATATGTGATTTGCATGTAGCAGAGGCTGTCAGTTTGCTCTGCCTGTAAAGCCAGTGAGGAAGCTCTGGCTGTGCCTGTGCCCAGGCTGGTTTCTCCTTCTCCAGAGGTAGCTGCTCTCTCAAGTTTCAGAAACAGCCTCAGGGCAAGAGGTGATGAATGCAAGGGGGTAGGAGTGAGCTGGTGATCCCCAGCTAGGAGGTAAAAACATCTGCAAGAGCTTAGATGGGTGGGGGGGGATCTCAGAGGACAGAGGGGAGGAGAGAGGGCAGGAAAGGACAGGGATGAAAGGTGAGAACAAGACCCCATTCAGCAGAGGCTGTGGCAGGATTCTCACATACAGTTGTATGTAGGATCCCAGTTAGTGGATATTTGCAGTTTCTACACTGAATCCTCCTTAGGCCTTAGATGAATAGAAATAAAGGTGTGTGGATTACTCAAACTACATGCTGAGATGTTGCCATATACAAAAAATTATGACTTCTACTCTCCTTAAAGATTAAGTTGGATCTTTCTCTTCTGCCCCACTCCATCCCAAGCACAACCCCATTGGAAACAACCACAGAAGCTTTTGCTACTGTCAGATAACACACATGAGCCAGAAAAGATCCACCTGGGGCCAAAGTGAAGAGGAACAAGCCTGACATTTGCAAGCAAAAGCATTCAAGACAAACTCAGGTTGTCCCAGCTGGTGCCACCAGCACACAGCAGAACCACGGTGGAGATGTTTCTCATGAGGTCACCCATCCTGCAGTTTCACAAGCACGATGAAGAGACTCTGGGTACCCTCCTGCTCTAACAGCATATGGTGGTGGGTTGGTGATTGACTGGTACAATGTGATTTTCAATAAAATCTCTTCAAGCCAGAGAAGTTCCAGGTGACTAGAAGTAAGCAATCATTGTGCCAATCTCGCAGCAAAAAAGGGTCACGCGTTGAGTGAGGCAACTTGAGGGAATGAGGCAGCTTTTTATAGGCAGTAATATCTCTTCTGACAGTGCTAGTGAACTGCTTCAAACCACACTTGGCTGGGAATGTGCTGAGATGAATAGCTTTGTCTTTCAGCAAGTATTACCAGGAGCACCACCAAGAATGAGAAATGGGCTGTAAAGTAAGCCATAGCTAAAAATCCCCTTCTCTCCTAACCTTATTGTACAGAAAACCTGGAGGTGTTGGGGAAAAAAAAGAAAAAGAGGAAAGAAAAAAGAAAAAAAAAAAAGTGTAAGGAGGTGCCCCTGAGGAGGAAGAAAAATCCAGCCTAAAGGGGAAAATGGAATCTTTTCTTAAGGAGGGTTAAGGATTAGGTGTGATGAGCTGAACTAGCAGAGTTCACTCTGGCACTAACCTCATCATTCACCTTTGGACTGAGACCTTGGCTGTGTCTGGGTGTGTGGTGTGAGAGGTGCTGTTTGTCCCTGTGAGCAGAGAGTTGGAGGGAACTGATTAATAAGGCAAGTACAGGTGGATTTTTATCCTTTTTTTTTCCCCCAGCCTGACCAGGGTTACGCTGAGAAACGAGGCCATGTGGGGAAGGAATCAGATATCTCTGCACCTTCTCACTTCAACCTGCTGCTGCTGGTCACTGCAGCTCATGAAGGGTCAGGACTGGGAGATGGGAAGGATTTTCTGGTGGGGGCCATAATGGATGAATGGACCACATCATCAGTTTTTTGATGGAGTTGAGGGCTCCTTCACGATTCTGGGGGACTGGACTGAAAGACAGGTAAGAATGCTTCTATAAATGGTGATGGTTTATTTCTGAGAAAGCTGCACTGTGGCCCATGCTCTCCCAGATCTTGTAAGGACTGGAAAGAGTGAGAGGACTATTTTTACCTATTTTTACCCTCCCAGACTGGCACCTTTCATGGCATTAGGACTGGCAAGTGTTCCTCTGTGGCAACCAGTCACCTTGGTCTGTGCCAAACCTGTCCATTAGTCTAACTCATCCCTAACACATACAGAATAATTGACATCCCTGTGAGTCACCACCTCTTCATCCCCTCACCTCACCAGCCCTCCTCTTTGGAGATCCATCAGTCAGTACCCTTCCATAAAACCTTCCTTTTGCTCATGTGTCTGTCAGAGCTCTTCTCTGCAGTGAAGTGTTTGTATGCCCAGGCTTTTTGGAGAGTTCTCCAAGAGAACACCCTCCCAGCACACCTAGATAAGCATCACTAATGCAAAGGTGTAACTAATTAATATCTTAATGTAAATTGGCTGACTCACCACACCATGGCTCAGTCTGTTAATAGGGAAAAGCTCTTTGTTGATGCTGGTTTTTCCAGATTATGTGAGAGAGAAGAATTAGAGACACCCCCCCCCAGACAACATTCATGTGCCTTGCACTGTGGCTGGCTGAGCAGATGGTCTTCTGTGGGACTTCAGGCCTTGTCAACTCAGAAAGCAAATCTTTCCACTCTGCCTGGGCTGAGAGGGACTCTGCTCATCTCTGACCCTGTCACGGAAGCATCTGGCAGGAATGATGAACTCCCTATCTTCTCGTGTTAAACCTGAGGTTATTGGTTGTTTTGGTTTTGTTATTATTTGTTTTTCCCTGGGGGAAGAAAGGAGCCAGGATATATTTGAAAGGAGTGGTAACCAGATGTTTGGCATTTCCATTTCAGCTCAGGCTTTTCTCAGATGGAGCTTCCCCACTGATTTAATCAGAGAAATAGTCCCTTCCACCCCTATCTCCCAAACCAGCTCCATGTGGTTGTGGATCTGCTTGTTTCCTTTTCTGCAAGTGTATCCCAGATGTGCCCTTGCTCTGCACACAGAGGCAGAACAACTGTGCTGGAGTGAAAGCAGACAAATACCAATGTTATTCAATGTTATTCATCTACAACTACCTGAAAAGAGGTTGTAGCAAGGTGGGGGTTCATCTCTTCTAGCAGGTAACAAGTGACAAGAGGAAAGACCTCAAGTTCTTCCAGGGAAGAGCCACTTGGGGATGGACCAGTAAGCTCTAAAAAGGTGGGTGAATCCCCATTTGAGGCATCCAAGAAGTGGGGAAATAGGAATGACCACTGAAGTGACTTCATGATTCTGGCCAGGGTTTATCTCAAAGTGAGGCCTTTGACAAAGGTTCTGTCTACCCCCTTTTTACCCTTGATTAGCTAAATCAGATGTCATTAAACAATTCCTTCAAGCTCCCAGCATGATAAATGATTTCTACTCCACGTTAACAAAATCTGGGTGGGCGTTTGAAGAGTTAATGGTGTCTATTTCTTTGGCATAATTGATGTTTACTCCTTTTTTAGTTTGAGATACAAAAATGCCTAGAAGGCATAGGGGACTTTAAGATCTCCTTTATACCCTTAATTCCTGAAGATCATTACAATCAAGAAGACTTTAAATCCCCAGATAAGACTCAGCAAAGGGATGATGAATAGATAAGCAGCAGCAGCAGCATATTGCAATAATATTCACCCAGAGATCTACCATGGTACTTAAGCTGAAGAGAAGAGCTTGCAAAACAAAAGTGAGGTGGGTGGAGGGGTGGGCATTTGGTTAACACAAAAGTGTGAGCAGCACTGTGTGGATGAATCAGAGTTTTGTCATCAAAAACAAGCTTGTCCCATGACACCAGAGCTAAAGTTTCCAGCTGAATTGCATGACTTCATTTGGGGTGAACCAAACACTTTTTATCAGGCCTTCCTCTCCCCAATTGCTCCTCAAAACCTGTCTTTAATTTACCTTGTATCTCTGATATTTGGTTGAAATCAGCCAGTGGGGTTTCATAGCTATTTGGAAGGAAGATGTAGAGACAACTGAGCTCTTCTTCCTCAAGAAATCAGAGAATCAAAGCTGCCTCTTTTTTACTTCTCTCTTTTTTTCCCCCTATCACACTAATCTGCTGGGCTCAAACCACACCATTTCTTTGGGGTGACTATAGGAATGGGACTCTAGACTGCTATGATGGGGTTGTGTCCTTAACATGCTTCCTGGGGCTCATGTTGCTTATCAGCATTGGGGAGAAGGCAGTGGGCAAGATGCCCCTGGGTTTGACTCCTGCTCTTGCAGGATGCTCTGCTCATGTCCTGGACCCTGGAACATTGGTGGAAAGATGAAAACAAGTGACACCCTCAAACTCAGGTGTCCAACATCAACCCATTAGGCATTTTGGAAGGGGTTTTGAGCAACCTGGTCTAGTAGAAGGTGTCCCTGCTCATGGTAGGGGCTCAAACTAGATGATCTTTAATGTCCCTTCCAATAAAACTAATTCTATAATGCTATGATTCATTATTTCCTTGTTTCCTCTGAAGCTCTAGCATCATCCTGTGTGGGAAATTAGGCCCAGGTCTGGAGGAATCATGTCTGGAGGACTGTGTGTTATCTGTATGGCTGGAATTTCAGAGGTGTTGTATAATGAACAACAAGAACAGCTTATTTATTCAGCCTCCTGCAGCCCTCAAACCCAGAAGTGTTTGCAGCAGTAGGTGGGGCTCTCAGTACCTTGCTGGTCTTCAGGAAGAAATCTTGAGTCTCCTGGGGATCAGAGCACTGCTAAAGTGACATGCCAGCATCTTTTCCTGAGATGAGATGGGATTTCACACTCAGGGAAGTTGGTGCTGACCTATTGTTTTGTCTAATAAAATACTGGAGTCAGAAGGCAGCTAATTGCAAAATAAACCGTTAAGGAAACTCAACAGGAAAGTGGTTAATTGGGATTCCTTTTTTCTTTTTTTCTAATTTACAATGTAAAATCTGGTTTTCCCAGAGGAAGAGAATGACTTGCCTCAGCAAAATTAGGATGACACTATAAGTTCAAATCAACTCAGTGTGTATGTCTGTCTATCTATCTCATTAACACCTTTCTTTTTCACCATTTATAGTGAAGCAAAAATGACTTTTCAAATCAAACACTTCTGAAGTCTATTACAGAAAGCCTTCATATTTCAGAATTATTTTAGCTTCATAATACTTTCTTCCTCAATCATCTTCTTCATGCTTGGCATAAAAAAATAATGTTGTCTTGACTTTCCACACACTTACTAAAACTTTTAGTGTCTTAGGTATTCATTTTCCATGTTTTTCCCCAAACTGTTTCTCATATTTAAAATAGCTAAACAAACAAACAAGACAATGAAATTCTGATAATTTAGAAGTTCTCTGAAGATGAAGATGTTTAAAAATTCTAGAAGGTGTTACAAAAGATCAAGTGAGAGAACATGAAGAAAAATTAAAGGAAACAAAGAAGGATCTTAAAGTGTCTGAAGCATTTTCAGAAAAATAAAAACTTTCCTACTGTCAACTCTGAAAAGAATAGAAACACATCTGAAATTTTCTTCTGGTAAATGCAATCTATCTTCAATGAACAAATATCCTGGGACTATTCTGGTCTATAAAGGGCAATGTGATACTCAAAGATCTTGTCTGAATTCACCAAAACCTTCTGGACATAGATCTGGAGGGAGTATGGTAGCCAGCCATGCAGTGACTGCTCTTTCTCTTGCCTTTTTACAATCTTGGACAGAAAAAAAGGGAAAAGAAATATTTAAACTGAGAAGGGGAAGCTTGTGATCCAGATGCTGCAAAGACTGAGCATGGGAGCTGCTTTCTTTCACCTTGGGTAAGACCTTCATCCATAAATTTCCCAGTCTTCCTGAGAATGTGTCTGCAAAGGTGCTAAGCAATCTCTAAGAAAAGCTAAGAGACCCAAGTACAAACAGAAAGGAGCCCACTGGTGTTGATGGACGTGTGTACTCTTCCCATGCTGTCATCTATAATTCAGAGAGTTTTGTCAATTTGACATGATCCCAGCCATGCTGTAAGCCAGGAGGGGAGAAAATGGTGGGATCCAGCAAGAAATAATTATTTGTAGAAGACAGAAAATGAGTGTGTCTGTTGTTTGAAGAGGGTACCAGAAGCATGAAATATAGATCACCAGTGCTCTGGAGCTGTGAGCAGGTTGTCCCTTCAGCAGATATCAGACTGCTGGAGAATTTACTTGAAATCTTTTCTTTCCAAAAGCCAACAAAAGTTTCTAATCTTTTGCTCTCACATTGGATCACAAACCTTTGCCTCCTTCAGTGATGAAGCCATTCATGCCAAGGAGCAAACTGCACGAGGGAGAAAGGCAGGGGCAGAGGTAGGGAGTGTACAGCTCCTCCAACAGCTGTTGAGCACAGGGCAGGGGAGACTTGGATTGCAAGTGTGCAGGGAAAGCCCAGGACACAGCACTCAACTTCTGAATAGTAAACACAAGGAAAAACTTTTTCCCAGTGAGGGTGGCAGAGCCTGGCAGGGGCTGCCCAGGGGGGTTGTGGAGTCTCCTGCTCTGGAGACACTCAAGACCTGCCTGGATCTGTTCCTGGGTGACCTGGTCTAGGTGCCCCTGCTCAGGCAGGGGGGTTGGACTGGATGATCTTCTAGCTCCCTTCCAACCCCTGACACTCTGTCATTCTGTGGTCTTCCTATTTTCTGAGTAGAAGAGCAGTTTGCTCCCCTTAGCTTTAGACTCCTACCCTTCAAACAGCATGGGAGGCAGGCAGAGGTTTGTGACCAGGGACTGTTGCCACTATCAATCACATTTCCAGGTAATTGAGTTGCTTTAATGCTACCTGGGCAACAGCATCACAAGTAGCTATCTAAATGTGTGGGATCGTTGACTTCCTGCAGTGAGCTAAGGGATGCCATTCTGGCCAGTGATGGGCTGGAAACCAGCCACGGGTGGCTGAGTTTTACAAGTCTTGTCTGAGAACACTGTCCTTAATGCTGCTGCTGGAGGCACAAGTCATCTTCACAGCCACTGACCTTAAAAGTGGATGCTTGGCTGAGGAGCTTGCAACTTCAGCTAATCACCAGCAAGAACAGAAATGTCATGGCATGGACTGATGGTTTCCAACAGTGATGATGGGAAATGTCTGCTAGTGACACTTTTGCCACTGAAATGAGAATGCTGCATGTTCTGTCTGGTTGCCTCTGTCCCAGTGACTTTTCACAGGGTCTAGTTTCTGAAGGGCTCTTACATTAAGGATCCATTGCTCTGTACTCAAATGCATATTTAGGTCAGTCTTATGCTAATAAACTAGAGGGATTTTTGGTTTCCCAGCTGTTTATTTCTTCAGTGGAAAAGGCAACACTAGCAAACAGCACTGAATGAAGAGGTGAAGTATGTTCCTTCAGCTGGGAGAGTTTTGGTCACTGGATTTGATGGAATCAAAATATTTCACTCTATTATGATAATATAATTAAATATTTCACTCTATTATAATTATTATTTCACTTAAAGATCAAAGATCATCTAGTTCTAACCTCTGTCATGGGCAAGGACACCTTCCACTAGGCCAGGTTCCTCAAATCCCCATCCAACCCTGAACATTTCAACCATCCACAATTTCTTTGAGCAACAGTGCCTCACCACCCTCACAGTAAAGGGGCTTTTTTTCCTAATAACTAATCTAAATTCACCCTATTTCAGTTTAAAACCCTTAACCTTCTTCCTAGTTGTTGGGGTTTTGCTTGTTTGTTTTCTAGGATCTCTGAGCCAGACAATATCTTCCAGTCATTAGCAGGGAAAGATGATCTCAAGTCACAAACTGAAAAGCAAGAGAGAAGGAATCCAAAACCTAAACCCACAAGCCATTAATTTCTGCAAGAGTTATCACAGAGGAATCCCAGCACTTAACAAACAGATCAGGAGTTAATGAGGAAAAAATAAATAAAAATCAATCACACTGCAAGTGAAAATATTTAATTTTCCAAAGAACTGAAAATAAGATTAACTTCACATCAGAGTTTTCTCTAAGGATAGCTTTTGACCCAAATGTCTATATATATGTCATCCTTTTTCTTGGCAAATCAGAGGTCATCACTTTAGGGAGCCTGTGTTATTGAAACAAATACAGCAAACTGGCATGAAATCAAATGAAGTCTCTCAGTGACTTTGGACAGCAGACTGCTGCTTCTTTATCTTAGACCTCAATAATATTTCCAAAATGAGTTTGGGAATCTGCAACTAGAGCAGGGTGCTCAGAGCCCCCCCCACCTCACCTGGGATGGTGCCAGGGATGGGGCAGCCACCACCTCTCTGGGAAACCTGAGACAGGGTCTCAACACCCTCACTATAAAAAATATCTTCTCTCTAGTCTAAATCTCCCTCTTTTTTTCTTAAAAAAGCATCATCCCTTGTCTTATCACAACAGGCCCTGCTCACAAGTCTGTCCCCATCTTTCTGACAGGCCACAATAAGGTCTCTCTGGAGAATAATCTTCTCCAGGCTGAACAATCTGGAGGAAACAATCCACACCACACTTTAAGCCAAGCCCTCTTAGCTGTCAGTATGGAGTTATTTGTGATTTATTTGTTCAAGGCCAATGATATCTGCACAGCATCAAATCTTTGAATCCCTTTCCTTGTGTAGCTTTGTCCATTCACCAAAGGATGATGCCATGATCTATTCCATTGTCACCAGCAAGCAGTATCAGCCCTGTGCTCGTGGATCTGTGTTGTTAGTTTATTGCCATTAAATCCATCAGCCTATAGCAACATATCTGGGTGGGAAATGCCATGTTTTCCTCAAGGAACAGGAGTCAGTTTAGGAGATGTGTGGGACTGGCATGAGCATCACCTGATGGAGCTGAAACTCAGCCCACAGTGGACATCTGGGGTTGCTCAGTCTATCTGATGGCTCCCAACCTTTATTTCTATTGTTTTCCTAGCACAGGCTCAGCTCCTACTCCCAACTCATGATCTAGCTCTGAGAACTTGCATGACAGGGAGTAAAAATTTGCATTCCCTGATCAGCTTTGAAATACCTGTCAATCCCTGTCCTGTGCTCATGTTTCTGTTTCCCACTCCACAACAAACACAGGATGAAAGAAGAGGAAACAGCAGCCCCTGGAGCACTTTAGCAACCTTTAACCAAGAAGAAAGGTTAATGGAGTAGAGTTAATGCAGTTGAGCTTATTCTTAATAGGAGAGAAGAGAGTTTGAGATGACTTGGCAGAAATCTTCCCTCTGAGGAAGGAAAAGGATGATAGGGGATAGTTTTTGCTCTGATGGCATGGCTAATAAACTGAGATTATTTGGGAGATAAGCCATGTCAGGCAAAGGGAAGAAGATATAAGCAATGAGTTACTAATCAACTCAAGAGCTCATGCATGCTAAGGATAACAGCCTGCTAGATTTTCTAATTTATCTGTTACCCAGAAAAATTCACAAACACTGCTCTTGGTTCTTCACATGGTTGCATTAATATTTGGCTGAAGAAAGACAGGGCTGTGAGTTATGCCACAGGACACCTTTATGCAGGTAGGTCAGTACCTGGAGCTCAAGGTGGAGCAAGGCACTAAATTAGGGGAGAAAATTGATGGTTTTATGTTTTCCCATGGCTGAGCTTTTTCCCTTGGTCAACAGGGGGAATATGATGCCCCTCAACACACAGACAGCAGCACTTGTTGGTTTGTGTCTATTTACAAATGGCTTGGATGGGAGGGGCTGAATAAACACAAAATATTTTCTCGACCCAGCTAATGAATTTGCAATTTCTGTCACCTTTTTTTTCATGTAACCTTCATTCAATCAATTTGCAATTAACTCTGGCCCTGACACTTAAGGCTGTTGGAGGAAGCAATACATCTGTGTGATAGAAACCAGTCTGCTTGATAGAATCTGTGTGAAAAATTGCTACTTGTTGAAAGAGAATGTGGGAGCATGTTCTGCACCTCTTAATGACTTGGAATGGGGTTTATTGTGCTGAAGGAAAATTGTGTTCTCTCTCAGGGACCTCATTACCTGAACGTGTCCCCTTGTGATCCCTCTTGCAGTTCAGTGGTTGAAGTGCATTAGCAGTTTCTTCAGCACTGTGGGTCTGAAGTGGTATCTGGTATGCTTTGAGACACACCACTCACTAGGTAAAGCTTTGAAAGAGAAATTAGCTCTTAATTAAGAGAACTTAAAGAGATGTAAGGGCTCTTAACTGCTCTTAGCACTCAAGCCATGATTAAAATCCTGCATTGTAGGACTGATATCCCCGTGCAGTGATGTGGGTTGGTGCCAACTGGCTGGGAAGCAGCTTTCCAGGAAAGGAGCTTGGGTTTTGGCAGACAACAGACTGTCCATGAATCAGCAGTGCACGTTGCTTATGGGCTACTATTAGCCAGTGGGCCAAGGGAAGTGATTCTTCTCTGACCATCACTTGTGAAAGCTCTTCTGGAGTGCTGTGCCCAGTTGTGGACTTTCCAGAACAAGAAAGGCATGAGCAAACTGAAGGGAGTCCTGTGGTGGGTCACTGAGATGTTCCAGTTCCTGCAGCACGTGGCATAGGAGCAGGAGCTGAGACCTGGGTCTACTCAGCCTGCAGAAGAAGAGACCTGGATTTTCTTGAGCATAGGGTCTTTTCCAGCCTGTTATTGTATTTTATTATTCTATAAGACAGACTGTCCTCTCATAAAGACAGACTTTTCATTTTATCAGTTGGGGGAGCTCTGCAGTGAGGTTCTCCTCACCTGGAGCAGTGAAATTGAATGGACTTGTTTTATATGGTCTAACGAGCAGATCTTTTCTAATAAAGTATATTTTTTGACTGCAACAAGTCAAGAGATGAAAAAAATGGATTCTTTCTTGAGAGTTGGTAACCTTCAGCAGAGCGTGAAGAAAGAAAATCTGGGGGAAGTGATCTCTGGATCTAGAAGATGACTAATCTCAACAGACTCAGATATTTAATTTTTTTCTCACTCGCTTAAATCAGGCCAGCTAGTGCCTGGGGCTCTTTTTCAGTCATAGCATACAAATTGCTTTGGGGACAAACCAAACCCTATCTTTGCTGCCACAGAAAACACCCAGAAAGGCAATAAAGGCAGAGAGGTTTTGAGTACATGGCTCCCAGGCTTTAAGCAAGGTCTCAGAGCTTGCAGCATCTTGCCTCTGCAGAGGAGGCAGACAGACATCCAGCTCTCAGCTCCACAACGTGTTGCTCCATGAACAATATGAGCATCCGATGGGCTGTAGAGGGTTGGACAAAGCTTTCTGCCTCCAAAAGTGGCTAACAGCAGATGCCTGGGGAATGGTGTGAGCACGTGGCAGCTCACAGTGATACTGCTCCAAAATGTTCTCCCAGCCTCCAGCGGGTGGGTAAGGGCGTTGAGCAATAGTTGTTATCTTTGTGTTTAGAAGACTTGATTGACTTTTCCTCTGTGAGTTGTTTTTTTTCAGTTCCTAGGAGTTCTTCAGTTAACTACATGCTCTGTGGATGCCCTTAGCCTCTGGTCAGCCCAATAACATCACTTGAAACACCCTGGTTTTGGTATGATGAGAGTTCATAAACCACTGCCTGCCTTCCCCTAGTGTTCTTTGTGCTCTTCTGGCAGCGCCAAGGCAATGGCATTGACTGGAGTTTGATTGCAGCACAGGTACTAAACTGCAGATCTCTAACCAAAATCTAGATACAAACCAAAGCATTCTGGGACCAACAGATGAATGCAAGACACTCCAATGAACCCTCTGAGGTTGGTCAAAGCTGACAGCTGTGCCTCTGCATTAGCTCCTGCTCAAGTAGCTCTGAGCTGTCTTTGGTGGAATCGTTGTTCCAGGCTCCTGCTTCTACAGTGCTCAGAATCTTCTCATTTTTATCCTGTGATTATTATTCTGCTCTGTTTACAACACTCAAGGCCCTTCCTTTTGGAGGTTCTTACCAGAGCTTTACATCATTTCTTCCTCAGCCTATCCATTGTGGCACTGAACAGACTGGGTTTGCCCCAGTACTTGATTATTTCCTCCCTAACCAATATTAACACTTCTTTTTTTGTTCTTTTTGTCATCTTTTGTTTCTGTGCTCTGCAGTGTTGGTGTCTCCCCAGTGCTGGTGTTGCCTCAGGGGACATTTGAAAACAGTACTGAGAGGCAGCTGCACTTGGCTGTGGTGCTGGTGAGAAGACAGGGCTGTGATGCTATGAGGAGCTGTTGCAGATGCATGAACAGAAAGGGCAGACAGGTTCATCTGAGGTTTGCTTGTGAGCCAGGAGGCTAGGAGTTCATCTCAGCTCCATTTCTAGCTGTGACACAGCCTGGAGGCTGAAGCACATTGCAAATCACATAGGGAAGAAGTGAAAGTGAAGTGAAAGAAGTGAAGTGTCAAGAGGTGCTAAAGTTTGGGCTGACATCAGCCCTTCTGTGTCTAAGATACTAACCCCATGGAGAAGAAATTGGGGAACATCAGGCTGGAAAGGGTCTTGGAGGCTGGACCTGACTTCACTGATAAATAATAGGCTACCACCACTGCCATGGTTATTCCTTTCAACCCTTTTTTGCCCCTGATGCTGTTTAAAATGCATGACAAGGGGTTTGCCAGCTCCTGTTCCCAGCATAAGTGCATTTGCTGACTGATTCCTGCATGCTGTGCATCCCTTGTTTCCAAAGAGAGTGGGTAATGATGGGCCACCATTCAGCTCATTGAGAGTTTGTTACATAGTTGAAGCCATTACTATGAAATTACCAAATAAAACATACATTTTCATTCCCCATGGTAATAAAAATTATCGAAGTGCCTCTCCAGGGACAATTCTAATGAGATAAAACAGAACTCCTGACTGATTCCAGTGGCTGTAAAAAAACAACACATCAAAGAGCATTCAACAAGACATTAGTGTATGCCTTGGCTCCAATCACTTCCCTGTCTTGTGGGATAATGAAGTTATCAAATTAGTTTTAAAAAGGTGAAACTTCCATTTTTCAATCCCTCTGACAGGTTCTCCCCTGAATAATGTCATTACAACGAGGTGCTCAGGACAGCACAAGCATTTATTGCTTTTGGTCTAGACACTACAGGACAGGAAGAAATTTTGCCCTCTTGTCTCCACAGTATAATGTTTATACTCCAAGTGTCCAGGCCAATCAAATGATAAAGAACAGAGGTTGAAGTTTTGGGTAATTTTTTTTTTTT
>VYZU01035977.1:0-13824 GCA_013401355.1 Ceyx cyanopectus
TTAATGAGTCTAAGGGGCTGTTTGACTTATAAAATAACTACATGATAACACTGTTTAATTGCTAAAATTGTCTAGGCTGCTCAGAAAGAGTTTTTTCAGGATTCTGCATTAGATATGTAAATGTGTGTGTAATTATACATCTTTTTTTATACTACATTGTTTAGTCTTTTCTGCTTTTTCTGGACAAAATTTTACGAGCATCAGGAAAGCAAACACAAGTTTTTATTTAACTGACTGGAATAAAATGCCCACTATAAGTAGAACAACATGCAAAAGCCACAAGAGAAAAAAAAAAACAAAACAGAAGCTCCCATACCTGTATCTTTGCTTTGGAGACTGCTTTTCAGCCGACTTAAAAACATGTCCAAGGTAATACAAAGGGAAGAATAAAAAGTTCCAGTTTGTTGCAAACTATGTTAGAGTGAAGGGTGAATTGAATTTCTTAAAGGTCAATTTTGCTAGCTGTGTTGAACCTGACCAAGAGGAGCAGACACCCAGGACCACGGCCACACCCCAGAAAATCTTCTTGATTTGTGTCACGGAGCATTTCCAGCAACACTGGGTCACCCTTCCAACGCCTTCTGCCCCAGCTTGCATCTGGGCTTCGGCTGGGGCTGGAGACTCCCGGGAGCACTCATCCCCACTTGATTGACTTCACTTCTTCACAAGAAAGGCAAATTATTTACATATATAGGGTTTAGAAACTTAAAACTGAAGTGGCTGAGATTTAGATCTCATCTTGTGACTCTGGGAATTGATGCCTGGTAACAGACAGTCTGTGAAGCACAGACAAGCACCTAATACAATTTATCTCAGTTGGATTTGCCCACTTAAGTATTTTGGGAACCAGAGTCAGAGATGAGGCTTTAACCTGCCCTTGCTCAAGAGAGCAAGT
Organism: Ceyx cyanopectus; assembly: GCA_013401355.1. Lineage (NCBI taxonomy): Eukaryota > Metazoa > Chordata > Aves > Coraciiformes > Alcedinidae > Ceyx > Ceyx cyanopectus. The sequence goes on from VYZU01035977.1 coordinate 896, forward strand.
AAAGCAAAAAATAAGACAAACTTCCCCTAAAATGTCATCAAGTTCTCAGAGCTGAATGAGTCTCTGAAATGGAAAGGAAGGGGCCCACAGACAAGTTACCCTAAAGAAAACTGTGATGTTTTCAGCAGCTCCTGCAGCACAGCTGCAATTGGCAGCCTCTAGATCCTGCCATCCAGTCCATAGGCCAGTTTTGCTTAATGCTTAGGACCTAAACTCCAGTCGACAGAAGCTACTGTGAAGGTGGAATCTTGTTAGTGGACTTAAGATTTCTATAAACTGACCTGTAAGGCAACATGTACAGTTTTGTTTTGGTTCAGCTTATAAACTATTGCTGATGAGTTTTATATACACAGTGGACTTCCTCTGGACTATTTAGAGAGAAAAGGAAATTACATGTGTGACTTGACCCCAGAAATGTCCACAGAATAGAAATAGTTCTTTCCAGAGAGACTGAAGCCTGTATATATCATCATATAAAGCTTGATAGAAAGGACTCATCTGACCAGGCTTGCTGTGTATGACCTTGATTCCATATGTTGGAAAGCATTTAAAAAATGGTTAAATTAAAGTCCAAAATGCCAGGCACAAAGAAAATGAGAGGCTATTCTGGTGAAGGAAGCTCCAGATATCACATACACATAAAAGACCAATTGATAAGGTTCATGCACTTTCCCATCAGGAGGGACCACTGGTCTGCAGGTTCCCCCATGTCCTCCCTTGAGATGGATCTCCACCTGCTCCCACAGCTATGCTTTTTCCTTTATAAGGTCATAATATACACTTGAACCCCTAGCTCCTCTTCCACTCACCTGGCATGAAGTCTACCAGTCACAAAGCAAATAAGCAAAACTTCCATGAGGAAAGCAGAGGACACTATTCCTCTGCCTAGCAGCCTGGCCTCAGCCTGCAGAGCAAGACCATTAAAACAAGAAAACCAAAGCCTCACCTCCAGCCTGGAGTCCCCTATCCCTAACCAAGACAGTCATAGCAAAGACACTTTGGGCAGTGCTTTTTAGAAGGAATTGGTGCAAGTTGTTATGATGGATCAAAACCAATAGACCTTAGCTGTTTCTCTACTAAGAATGTCTGTCTGTATCCAATTTTTTTTTTCCTACGTTCACAAGACATTTCAGAATTAAACACAAACAATTTAAGACACTGCAGTGTCTCATTGACACAAACTAGGGCACAGATTATGAGGTGAAAAGCATGCCTTACCTGTTACATTTTTATTAAATCATGGATCAATCTTTTTTGCAACCTAATAATCAAACATTTACACCGTCTTTACAGGGTATAGCATGGAACTACCATTATTCTGGTTGCCATTCATACATATTGAAAACCTCTTTCAAAACATCACTCTTTTGCCTGTACACTGCAATAATTTGTTCTTCCAAGAGAAGTATATTAAGATAAAACTGAGGGCTATTCTGGAACCAGCTTTTCAACAAAATATTTCAACCAATGTACCTAGAGGGTATACTTGTTTTCTTGGAATAACTTCTAAGTTATGGTATATATATTAAAAAGCTGCAAGATGAGAATTCAGAGATGGACTGTGTTATTCTTTCAAGTCATCACAAGAGCACGGGGAAGTATTGAAGGGGTAAGTTTGTCAGTGTGTGTCTAAGCTTATTGTATTACCTGGTTTTGGTTAGAATCCCATACCTAAACCATCCTGTCATTGCAATGAATTTGTCCCATAGCACAGAAGGATGGCTACGGAAGTCAGAAGACACTGCACTATGAGCCATCAGGCACCTGATGTAGTTCTGAGTGTGTAGAACAGAGTGAATACAATAGCTTCCAAAGATTCTTTTCCTTCAAATGTGTTGGATGTTACAGGAGAGAAATAAGACAACAGTTAAAGTGTTTGTCATCTGCATTATAACATTTTGCTCTGAAATGATAATGTGACATTTTTCTGAGGTTTCAAACTGTGTGCAATAGCTTGCTAGAATTATGTGGGAAAATACCCCTAAGGCTTTTTTCCACATTATTGCATTTCCTGTATTACAACAAATGTTTATCTTAATTTTCAGAGCACTGATTGTGAGAAAAGAAGAAGCAACTTAAAGTTCACTGCTATCATGAAATGCAGAAAACTTCACATGTTTTTAATCTAATGACAGCTTGCAGTGTAATTGTTGCTTCTACACTGACTACTCAAAGTGAGTGATGTTGACATAAGATAATAAGCCATAGCACAAAGCATCTAACATATAAAGAAAACCCTGGAAATGGTGTAATAATGACAGGTCATAAATTTAATTCATAGACACCAGACTTATTCATGGATAGATGTCCACCTTTTACCAAACAATTCTTTTTTGGCTTCATTTGTATTCCCTTCTCTTTGATCTTCCACTTACTCTGAAGAAAATGAAATGTAAACTAAAAGGCTCCATCAGGAGCTGAATATATTGTAAACTTTAGACTTGGCAGTGTTAGCTCAGATTATTGCTGTAAACAGAGGGCTGCACAACAACAGAACTCTGCCAGGGACCCCACACATAGTGTTCAGTCAGGACACTCTCCAGCACCCACAGGAGACATCTCTGCCACAGCAGGACAAGAGCAAGTACAAGGACTCCTTTGCTGAACAAGCTTGCAGGTGTTGTGGGCATCAGTTTGCTGTTATTCTACTATTGACACTAATGGCAACAGCATAATAATGTTTGTTCTTTAAAATATAAATGTGGAAATGAGACCCAAGAACCCACATTCAGGTCTTCAAAGGCATCTACCCATATTACTCCTAACGAAGTGATGTGAGGCAGAACATCTCATTGAGGAGATGGACCAATAAGTTTTTCATCTGAAGTCAGAGATTAAGTCTCCAAGTGACTTTTCAGCTATGCTGATACCTTAAGACTTTTACCAAAAAAAGGTGCTATTTTAAAAAATATATCCCCCTCAAATAACCAAACACAACAAAATAAATCTGAAAATTTCACAAGAACTAGGGTATTTTCTTAATCTTTTTGTTTTGTTTTGTTTTTCTGATACCAGAAGAGAAAAATATTCTAAACTTCTGAAATACTGCACTTCTAATAGCATCATAGTTGGTTTGGCACAACGCAGCAATACCCAGTTATGAAAAGAACTGATTGTAGAATGTCTTTCCCCATACAGAAGCAGTTCAGTCTTCAGAGTCTAAGCTACATAATCCTCTAAAGCTGAGAGATGGTCAGCAATTACTTCAAACAACAACATTTGTTTTGCTTTTTGCCTAGAATTGCCTATCTGCCAGAGCAAAATAAAAGCTCCCAATGGCTGAAGGACATATGTTCAGTACTGTAAATCAGGGACTTCCAAACAACCTAGTAACATTTGTTCCTCCATCCTCTACACTGTCTTTGAAGTGTCCCACCCAAGCACAGATCTCGGCAAGCCATGATTACAATAGCTTGTGAAATCTGTCAGATCACACAATAAAGCAGGAAGGAAGGCTGCAGATTTTCCTGACGTGAAAAAACTGAGGGCATTAAAGGACATTTCTGGGGTTCCCAAGAACTTCCACAAAGACAAAGAGAACCCACATGGGGACTATGGCTCTGTATCTCTTGACAATTAGATAAATCTGGTAGAAAACACAAACTTGATCAAAACAGAACCACTCCATGCCCCAAAAGCAAATCCAGCTCTAATTACGTGCTTGCACTGACAATTAGCTGCACTCATAAGGCAGCTAAAGAACTGTAAAATCAGGTTAAGACAAAGATGCAAGGTTTCCTCACCACTGCACTGTTAGTATACCAAAATATAATTAAATGATTTAGACAAATACCAAGTCCAATTTCTACTTCTTTCTCAGCAGATTAGAGAAATTGCACTCAAAGCAGCTTGTTAAGCAGTAAGTAACATTTTTAAAAAGTCATTTAACAATCTGTTCCTTATACAACTTCTTTCCAGCCAAATTGCACCTATAAAGTTAGAACAGAACTGCTTTGGAATCAAACAAACACGAGTTGCGTATTTTTATTACACATGAGGTGGTTAGTGTATTACAACTCAATTAGTAATTACATACTTTTCTTTCACAGCACTCTACAAGCACTCCAGAAAAACCTTTTTATCTGTTTACAGCATAAAATTACATTTAAGTCCGGTATGTCCAATGTCAGGAAGTTGGTATGCACAGAACAATGAGGTCTGTGCATCATCTTGCATTGTCTTACACACCTAACCTTCCCATGGGTTTCTGAGTGTCCATTTTTGAACTTTGTTTGAAGTTTAAAGAGCACCTCATGTCAGTTTGATGGTTTCCAAAGAACTATCACTCGCCCAGTCCCATATACTAAGGACAGGCTGAGCTTTACAGCAGTACCATCAAGCAGATAAAAACACAAGGTCCCAGTGACCAAGCATAGAGCCAGAAAATACCACAGCGAGACATTCCACTGTCAGTTGGCCTGAGAAGAGCAGCAATGCCCAAAGAAGCATGGCTCAGAGCAGCTCTGCTGTTGAGTCCCACAGTCAAGAACATTCATTAGGGCTCCTGGGAAATTTCTACCTTCAGATCAGAATGTTGCTCAAAGTATCTTGTTCTCTTTTTAAATGGAATTTACTTATCCAGAGAAGACCCCAGTGCTTCCCACAATGAATAGTTCTTAGTGTCAGTCCCTCATCAATGAATAAAACACTGAGGCAACCTGTGCCTGGGATTTTCATTGACCCACAGGGCAGCACTGAGGTGCACATTTGCATCTCTTTTTGCTCAGTTATTAACATTAAATATTGCTGGCTCTTTCTTTCATAAAGGGTCACCGGTACCAGAGTAGTATAGAGAGGGTTTTTTTTTTGTCTCATGAATAATCAATCAAAAATCTGTTTTGCCTTTCTATAGACCAAGCACTCTAAGGATTAAAAAAAATAAAAAAAAATCCTTTCCCCTCTCCATGTGTGTTTTCAAAACAGTTTTGATTAAACTTTCCACTGGATTCTTCATTCCAGTGGGAAACAAACTGTATTTGTTTCTGTGGACATGTATTTATGCTTACCCATGGCAAGTGGGTGGCTGCAGAACAATCATGGAGTAGATCAGGCTATTAAAAGCAAAGTGATCTTTGCATTATTGAAGCTTGTTGTCATGCATATATTATCCAGCATAAATTTTAAATTACCATTTTTGAAGCATGAGGTCATTGTTCTTATGTGCTCCCACATGAATTTGCAAAAGATGGTCCTGGATGATCTGAAGACATCAGACATGTTCTCTATGGCCTTGCCGTTCTGTCACTCAGTATGTGACAGCACAGCTGCTTCAAAAAGTTAGGTAATATACAAAATATGTAAAAAAAAAACCCAAAACAAAACAAAAAACAACAACAAAAAACCAGAAACAAAAAAAAAAATTAAAAAAAACCAAAACAAAACATGAGGAAAGACTTGAGGAAAATGACGTTTGATAAGAGAGACCAATTTAATATTTCCAGTTTGCAGGAAGGAATTTTAGAGCGTTTCCAAGTGGACTGACAGTTTTTGCCTGGGTTTTGTGTTTTGTTTATGGTGAGGGAGTGAAGACGGTTGAGACTGGCTGCATATGGTCTCAGCGACAGCACTAAAGCTCTGCAGACAGCTGGGAGGGTTTTGCCCTGTTGGGATTTACTGCCACGTGGGAATCCTCCTGCTTTACTAAAAGTCATTTTCTGGCATTATGAGATAGTCGTAGTTGAGCGCAGGACCCGTTGTGTGCTGGCTCAGAATGGGCTGGGGCAGGTGTCCTGGCAGTGGGTAGCCATGGCGCTGGGGTTCGTGGTGAAGCGGTACCGTTGCTCCAATGACAGCTTCTTCTACTTTCGGTGAGTTCTCTCCCCCCCCTCCGACGCCTCCTTTGCAGAGGCAAAATAGCAGAGATCATCTAAAGAACAGACGCAGATCTCGCCGTGCTTCTCACAGTCATTCATTCTATTCTAATGCTGCTTTTTCAGAAAAGGTTGGTTATCCCAGTTTAGATGTAAGGATAAAAAAAATCTGTTACACAACACCTTAGGAAGGCTTGACTCACCCGGAGCTTGTGTTCATTCAGCATTATGTTTCTGTCTGCAGACTGGAGTATGGGGAAAGGGGAGGAGTGGTTTGTCTCTGGAGAGACTCCTCGCTTTGGGTTTGGTGACTGTTTCTTTCAGCTGCTTTTTTTTTGGTCTGGTTGTTTTTTTGCTTTATTGGTTCATTTGTTCATTGGGTTGGGTTTGGGTGGTTTTTTATTGTTGTTTTTTTGTTTGGGCTTTGTTTGTTTGTTTTGTTGTGTTTTTTTTATTTCAATCCTCCTGCAGTTGATTGTTTTTCAATGGAAACTGAGCAAGAGCTCAGAGTTGAGGCTGCTGTTCCAAAGCTTCACCTTGGTGCTAGAGCACAGCTACGGCAGGACAAGGAGAACGCTACCGTGGTGAAATTCAGCAGCCGTGGGAGGTGTCCATTAGAGAGGGGCTCAGTAGGGAGGGTGGGCAGGCAGGGAGGGGCTTTGCAAATCCATCATTCAAACCATAAGGCTTTGAGTAGGGCCTTGCAAGAGAAGACCAGAATCTCAATGAAAAGCTAAAGCAATATGCTCAGAAATAGCCGGAATTTAATTGTAGCTGAGTAGAATTTTCATCTAAGTTACTATGGGTTTCTGAAGTTAAAAAAAAATAATAATTTAACAATGAAACTGGTTAGACTTGTAGAATTGTTGACCAAGTAATGGGATGTTCTGCTAGTTGGCAGCGGGAAAACAAGGCAGGGTGTGGTGCCTACAAGAACCCTGGCACGGGGAAACCTGATGCTGCAGCCCTGGTTTGAGCGCACCTGTACTGCGGGTGATGGTGCCAACCTTAGGGTCCAGTTCAGCAGAGCTGGGATTCCAAATTGCAGCACTGAGCAGAAAATTCACTACGTTAAAGTCCAAGCTCTCTCCTGTGACTTTGTGAGTGGCTAAGTATTTAATTCAANTTTGTCTCATGAATAATCAATCAAAAATCTGTTTTGCCTTTCTATAGACCAAGCACTCTAAGGATTAAAAAAAATAAAAAAAAATCCTTTCCCCTCTCCATGTGTGTTTTCAAAACAGTTTTGATTAAACTTTCCACTGGATTCTTCATTCCAGTGGGAAACAAACTGTATTTGTTTCTGTGGACATGTATTTATGCTTACCCATGGCAAGTGGGTGGCTGCAGAACAATCATGGAGTAGATCAGGCTATTAAAAGCAAAGTGATCTTTGCATTATTGAAGCTTGTTGTCATGCATATATTATCCAGCATAAATTTTAAATTACCATTTTTGAAGCATGAGGTCATTGTTCTTATGTGCTCCCACATGAATTTGCAAAAGATGGTCCTGGATGATCTGAAGACATCAGACATGTTCTCTATGGCCTTGCCGTTCTGTCACTCAGTATGTGACAGCACAGCTGCTTCAAAAAGTTAGGTAGAAAGAACACACAGATGTGTGGGCAGGAGCAAAGGTAATGTCTTACTGGACAAGTATATGCTGAATTTCTTGCTTTTGTAACACAGAGTGGGCACCAGCAAGATCTTATTCCCAAAAATCAAAAGGCTCAAAGTATTGAAAAAATCTGCAAGAAGGAATGACACTAGTCCTTTTCCATGAAGCTTAAGATGCAAAAAAGGCTTTTCTACTCTTGTTGCATTTGTAAAAGGCTTAGGGAATTACAGAATATTCAGGATCACAAAAAAAAAAAAAAAAAAAAAAAGCAACTGTATTAGTTCTCTTCATCTAGTTAAGTCATTATTCAGCCCCCTGGGAGGATACCAAGCCTGACAGGTGCTCCAGGCAGGGAGATCTCTAACTTGAGAAGACAGAAATGTATATTCAACTTGGTAGGTGAATTTTGTCTAGGTCAACTTTAGTTACCTGGAGTTGTTGGAGGCAAAATAAATTCATAAATGTACTTGAGAAAATGAATTAAATAACAACTGTAACAACTCTTTACAGAGACACACATAGGTGAATTTCTGCTCCCCAGCCTTTCTAAACTGTTTAGGGCAAGAGGATGCAACACTAAGCTGAGATATCNTAGTTTAGGATAGGCAGTGTCTTCTGGTCTAGCCTATCATGCAAGGTAGAATGTTAAAATTTGGAGAGAGCTCCCTAGAAGCATATGTTACATTTTCATTTGTGTTGACACTGTTGCTGATGAGNACAACTGTAACAACTCTTTACAGAGACACACATAGGTGAATTTCTGCTCCCCAGCCTTTCTAAACTGTTTAGGGCAAGAGGATGCAACACTAAGCTGAGATATCTCTGTGTAATTTTTGCCCACTCTGCTCAAGTATCCCATCTATGACACAGTAAATATGATAAATGTAATTAAATATCACTGGACATTTGGTTAGAGTGACAACCAGTCACATGTAACATGTACAGTAACAGAATTATGCAATTTCAATTCATAANGGATGAAATTCAGAGAAATAATAGCCAGAAGAAAGCTGCAATGAGATTGTTCATCTAGCTTGATGTTGAAAAGGCAGAGACAGCCAAACTCTATCAATCTGGTTTACATTTACAAATGCCACTAGGCAACACTTTTTTTCCCCACAAGTTATTCTTTTGCACAGGTAGAACATATTCTTCAGAAATTTAAGATTCATGTGTAAACTACAATTAACATTAATGTTTGTCATCAGTACCTTAAGTTTTAGGATTAAAACTACATAGTCAATTTTTTACCTGAAAGTTAAAGCTAAGCAGCATGAGAAAAGTGTGTGCAAAGAGAATAATTAATGCAAAGTCAATGAAAAACACAGAGGGACAAAACATATCACACAAAAAAAAAAAAAAAAAGGCAGGGGGACAGACACTAAAAAAAAAAACTAGTTCCTTNAAACTACATAGTCAATTTTTTACCTGAAAGTTAAAGCTAAGCAGCATGAGAAAAGTGTGTGCAAAGAGAATAATTAATGCAAAGTCAATGAAAAACACAGAGGGACAAAACATATCACACAAAAAAAAAAAAAAAGGGAGGGGGGAAAACACAAAAAAAAAAAACTAGTTCCTTTTCCCTCTGGAAAAAAAAAAAAAAAAAGGAAGAAAAAAAGAAAAAGAGGGGAGTGTTGCAGGAAGCCACTTCTGCCCAAGAAGTGAATAGAAGGTCTTCATTCTCAGGCAGATACTCCCTTAGGACTGGATATGTGGGAAACATGTCCACCAAAAGTTCTACATCAGGACTCACTTTTCAGGTTCCCTTTCCCTTATACCTCAGTATCTGAGACAGAGCAAAAAAACAAACTCTGGTAAGAGGTCAGAAAAGAAAGGACACTGTTTGTCCCTGCCAATCACATGTGGATGAGTCATTTCTTGCTCAGTGAAGAGAATGGGTGGACTTTTTAGTACTCCATTATTTGGTAGCACTGCTTGAAACTGTTCTACCTGTGCAAAGCTCCTCATTTCACCACCTGCAGGTCTGAGACTACTGATCACACACAAAAATAATAATACATTTCTCTAGATTTGGAAAACAAGGATGCTGTTACGGAATATGCCACAGGCCCCTTATTCTGCCCTTTGCCTTACAGTAATGGCCATCACATCAATATGAAAAAGCCCTCAAAAATGAGCTGAGAGAAACAGAAATAAAGAAACACAACCATGTGTCTCAGTAGTGTCATCACTCCCCGTTTCTAGGAAATGCTCCAATTTACCCGGGCATTAAGTACGTACACAAGTACATCCCTATACATCTTAAAATTTAATTAAATACATACTTGAACACTGCAAAGGAACTTCAACTGAAGTTCGAAGATAACAGCTTAGTTCTTTTAAGATGAAATGACATTATCATTATATAATTAATCTGAAATATCATAATTCACACCTATAACCTTGTTCTAACATCCTCCAAACACTGCAAGTTTTAGTCCTCCAAAAGATTCCCATCTTGATCTCCTCAGAGGTTAAGGAAAGGCAAAGGTCATACACAGATTAATTAACACTGTTGTTTGAAAGTCTCTATTAAGCCCAAGATAAGGACAGTTCAACAGAATGCAACTAATGAGCACCAATTTTGTTTTAAATCAATACTCAATTAAATATTTCCTGCAGTCTTCTCCATTAATTGCTTCACAGGAGGACAAATGACATTTTAACTGCCTGTAGGCTGGTAACAAACACTTTCCCTTATTTTGTAATCGTCTTTCTTCCTGGCACCCTCACTCTTACTCCTTTATCCTATCCAAACATTCAGTGAATCAAAGGGTGATATGATATTATACATAGAGGTAAGAAAAAATAAATAAATTTTAAAATGCAGCTTTTGACCACAAAAACATATTAGCATAAAGAGTAGCAAATAAAAATAGAGTATCTGTGAAAGTTTAACTTTAGTCAAAAATACATCTCTAATGGATTTTGTTCTTCATCTGCAGAAGCATCTTATTTATTTATTTATTTATTTATTTATAATTTAGGAAGAAAGTTATCCAGTTTTCATAACCAGAAAACTTTAAGAATATTTATGCTTTTTTTAAATAAATGTTTTGTTATTGAACTAGGATTATCAGTAATATGAGCCTCAAAATATTAAAAAGAAGAAAAGAACATCTATCATCAGTCAAAAATGTAAATATTTTGTATCAAGAGTTTCCAATGCCTAAATCAGAAAGAAGCTGACTGTTGGTGTACTGCTCCTGTAACTCACAGAACAACAGCACTCAATACACAATGCTGGACTTTATTCACACCATTTGAAAAGCACTAAAACATCTGCTCTGCCTGAAAGAATTCATTTTTCTTTCTGAAACTTCACACTGCCCTATGCCATAATATCACCTGCACAAACTTCTGTTATTACTCCATTTCTGCAGAACACCCTCGCAAGGATGCTTTCATTTCCTCTGTCCCATAGTGGCTTAACACCTTCCTCTCCAGGCTTCAGACACATGGGCTGAAGGACATCAGCTCCCACTTTCAGACAGCTCCATTGCGCCCTTATTTGCCGAGACCAGTTTGCTTACACATTAAAAAGCCTGAATAGATTTGTTTGCAAGAACATGAGGTTCTGTACTTAAACCCTTACCCTCCCCCCATTTCTCTCTGGAAATCTGCATTCATAGCTTTCTGCAGACTTTATCTAGAACACCCTTTACACAACTCTTCACTTGAGTTAATTACATCAATAAGAGTTGCAAACTACCTTAAAACAAACAATCAAAATAAATAACACGAATCATAGAATCATAGAATGATTTGGCTGGAAGAGACCTTCAAGATCATCAAGTCCAGCCATTAACGCTACACAGCCAGGGTCCCTAAACCATGTCCCCAAGCACCACATCTACGCGATTCTTTAACACCTCCAGGGATGGGGACTCCACCACCAACCTGGGCAGCCCATTCCAATGCCTAACCACCCTCTCTGTAAAGAAATTCTTCCTGATATCTAACCAAAATTTCCCTTGGCGCAACTTGAAGACACTGCCCCTCGTCCTGTCATCTTTAACTAAGGCAAAGATGTCAACCCCCACCTCCCTATAACTTCCCTTCATGTAGCTGTAGAGAGCAATAAGGTCCTCCCTGAGCCTCCTCTTCACCAGACTAAACAATCCCAGCTCCCTCATCCTGTCCTCATAGTAGAAACTCTCCAGTCCCTTCACCAGCTTTGTTGCCCTTCTCTGAACCCTTTCCAGTATCTCAACATCCTTCCTGTAATGAGGGGACCAAAACTGGACACAGTACTCAATGGGAGGCCTCACCAGTGCTGAGTACAGGGGTACAANAACGTTGCAGGGGGGTGTTATGACCCAAATGCAGGACCCTGCACTTGGTCTTGTTGAACCTCATGCAGTTAGTTTCAGCCCATCGCTCCAGCCTGGCCAGATCCCTCTGCAGAGCATCCCGACCCTCAGGCAGATTGACACACCCACCCAATTTAGTGTCATCTGCAAACTTGCTAAGCATGCACTCATGAAAAAACACACTATGGCTGGTTTTTTATATAGTCCATATAATGTAGTAGGAGATATACGATTACAACTGATGTCAGGATTCTGTATCACAAAGGATAACTAACCCTCATAACACAGAGTAAAGGATACTATTTAAATCTGCTTTATTAAAAGCAGTGTTGAACAGTAAAAATCCATGCAACAAATTAGGGACCTCAATCTGGTAGACCAGGAATTCACCAGGTAAACTGTGATTGATATCCTCAGTCTCAATGAAAGCTGAGAACCCTAAAAACACAGTTTATCCTATTCCATCAATTAGAAACTAACAACAATTCACCACAGTTTTGCAAGTGCAAGCTGCAGCACACATGGAAGTTTTATGCCTTTAAGCACTCTAATTAGGCTTTGCAAGGTTTCCCTGCAGCTGACATTCTCCACAAAGTTCTAAATATCTACAAAACAAAACAATATTCCATCAGTAACCACTAAGTAACCTCCATACAAACATCTAATGAGATGTCACGAAGACTGATCTCAGAGGGATGAGATAAATATTTTTCCAGACCGACCTAACTTAATTTGCTTAAAACCACTTTTATGCAGTTACCCACTCCTGCCCCAGCTCCAGTCACATCCAAGATGAGAAAGGAAAATTTCAGATTAAAACCAAAACAAACACTACCAGAAAAGCTGGAACTTTTCAGTAAATGAAGAAAGTAGAATTCAAATTTAAATTGGAACCTCAAAATTTCTCACACTTTCCAAGACCATGCCTGATTTGTAAAATACAGATAATGCTTTGTAACACCTTGGGGCAGCTTTAAAAATACTTCTATAGAACATAAATTTGATAAAATAATTTCAGAGACTGGAAAAAATGGTTTAAAAAATATAATTATAAGGACATTGTGTACTATGCCATTTCAAGGAAAAATGACAGGCTGATATATAATGAAAGATGTCTAGCACAAAGTGCACACAAGTTGCTTTAAAATTATTTAGAAGTAGGTATTTTGCAAAGGTCATTCTCCCT
>VYZU01035981.1:0-11940 GCA_013401355.1 Ceyx cyanopectus
TATATTGCATAGATAATCTCTTAGTCATTTTAGAGATACACTGAGATTTACAGATGAAATGAGAATAAGAATAATTTTAANGTCCCTTCCAGCCCCTAATTTCTGTGATTCTGTGATTCTGTGATTCTGTGTAATGTGTTTCAATGTTTTCTATGTGTTTGTATATATGTATCTACAGGTATAATTTGGTTGATTCCATATAGAGATAACTATACTGGTTTTAAAAAATATACTTTTTAGAGTTGTAGTGCCATTGGATTTATATCACTAGTTTACTTTAATCTTTACACCACAAATGTGTGTGGTGCCCCTTACCACAAAAGAAGACCAATAAAGACCAATATCCCCAGCTTCATTGTAGGGAGTATTTTGCATAACAATCAATCCACAACAAGCAAAAACCATCTTGTAACTTCATTATGCTAAACGCAGTGGTTACCCAGACACTTTTAGATACCATGGGAATAGATCTTTCCATTTTAAAAGCACAGAGCAATCTACCTCCAGCTAAACAATAAAGTAAAATAAAAACATCTCTTTTGACATTGTAGAGATAGAAATAATAAGAATTTTTATCCATTTTCTTTGATGTAATAATTAGTTCCACAGTTCTCAGTACATGCAAAAGAATATCATATACATGTGTTAGTGTGGTTTCATTGAATAGTTTTATATGTAGTTATGACTGAAATATTCATGGATATATTTTGTAGGCCAGATTAAGACTCATCATGCTGACTTTTTTGAAACTGTTTCATTTTGGGAAAAAGAAAAAATAGAGCTACAATAGACATTATCTCTTATTTTACCTTGCTACACTAAAGAACTTTGAATTAATTCTGAGGAAAAAAAATGCAGTCTATGATACTGAATTGTTTGACCCAGATGCCATGGAAACCATTTGCTCATCTAACTTAGAGAGGACAGTACAGTTACCTCTGGAGATATACAAAGATTGTCTCTTCTTCCTGACACAGCTCAGAAATGCTTCAAGCAGGACTTGTGGTACAGCTGGAAGTAATCAAGGTGGATTGGTGGTTTTTGAATCATTCTGTGAATGACTGAAGCAGGTCACCTTCCTTTCCTGAGCTCTGAAGTACTTAGGGCAAGCTGATACTTCCGGATTCAATGAGAACAGGGCAACACAGATGAAAACCTGAGTACTTAGATTATACTTTCTTAGAGAAAGCCATCAACTTTAACAGGTGAAACAAACAAAACTAAACTAAAACTAAGATTGTAAACTGACCCGAAGAGCAGAACAGTCATGGTTGTAAAAGAAAAAGTGGTATTTCTCATGGAAGGAAGTAGAGTGTGCTGAAATTTAGTCAAGGTCTAATCAAAACCCCAGGAAGGCAAGGACTTAGCACAGGCAATGAGAGATTGTATCTGTGTAATGTGGTGTATATACAGTATATAAATCCTTGAGAAATACATGAGGAATTTCTGGTCTAAAGACTTTGAACTGCATCTGTATCTAACTCCTTAACAAAAGCTAGCCAGTTAACTTGTTGGTCTGTCTGTCCTGTTCTTCTCATTATGTTTTCTGCTCTGTAAACTAAATTTTCAAAGTCCTAAGCAGTGATATGCAAAGATATATAGATATATATCTAATCTAAGGGATATCAGGTACAAAACAGATTCACCAGGATGCTCTTGCTGCTTTATGTCATGCTGGCAGCAGAAAGCAGCTGCAAATCCAACCAGTGCAGAGAACTTACAGCTGCTTTGTGGTGCCAGGAAGATGGAAAACAGCTCCAGATCACTGAAAAATCCATTGTAAAATCTCCAAATACAATTTGCTGTCATAAATATAATGGGTTAAGGTAATTTTTGGAATATTTCCATGTCCTCAAAAGAAGAAAACAGAATAGTGCTGTTGTTTCCCTTATGACCATTTTTCACACAGAAATTCTATGGAGAATGTCAAATAATAAAAACTGCTATATTGCATAGATAATCTCTTAGTCATTTTAGAGATACACTGAGATTTACAGATGAAATGAGAATAAGAATAATTTTAATTCAAATGAAATTTTATGCAGAGTTCTTGTCACAGATTAAAGTTACAAAGGGAAAGAAAAGGAGAAAAATCATTATTCTATTATTCTACAAATACAAACATATTTTATGTTTTAAAAAACTCTCCTTTGTAAGTACACTTCTTGTCTTATAATTAACATCCAAACTGGACCAAACCATGACTTACAGAAAAAAAAAAACCCAGGAAATTTTTTGAAAACTCATGAAATGTCATTGCTACTGTATTATAATGTCTTATTTACCAATAATAGATGCACATGAATGTTCTTTTTTTTTTTTTTTATCCTTTCTGAATTCTAAGTAATATTTTAGATTAATATGTTGGAAACATTAATTTTCTGGCATTTCTTATGAGAAAAATTTCTCATAAATTTGTACTCTTAGAGGATATGCAACCTCATGACAAGGTTCAAATTTTACAGTTGTGTCATACCAAAAAGTCATTCATTCAGAAGAAGGGCTTGGTTCAGAGTTAGAGAGTGTTGTTTTCCATCTTTTATTGTTCTTTAAGCATTGAAACTATTTCAGTACTTAAATTTAAAACTTTTTGTTCATAATTCTGTGATGATAATTTAGTTAACAGTTTCTGTTAGAAATGCTTAGAGAACTACTTAGAGACAAAAAAGTTTATTATGTATTGTTAGGGTATGAACTTGTGTTCAAGAGTATGTTCTGAGCCATTCCAAGCCTCAAAGAAGCACAACTTTAAAAAGAGTTAAAACTTGTTCTCATTTAATTAATTTAATTATAATAATTCAATGGATGTGGTACTGTCCAGTGCTAAGTGCAATAACACAAAAATTAACACAAAATTTAATATTGTAAAAAAAAAAATAATCAAAAATTGACATTTTCTCTAGTGGATTGTCAAAATAACTGCACTTCAACAAGGTTTGGACCCAGACATAGATGTGTGGAGCCGTTCCAGGAAAGAACACAGAAGTGTGTTTGTCTGAGAAAGTTGATCTTAGATATCACTCAGCATAACTTACCATGCCTGGTCAGTCTGAACAAAAAGGTTGTATTGAACCAGGATCAAGGTACAGTTAGGACTTGCAGGTCTTAATCCTTCAAAGAGAATATTCACACTACAACCTGCAAACCTTCAGCATGGAACTGCTTTCTCATTCACCTTGTTTATACTCTCGTTGCTCTTACTAAAAACTGCTCTAGAAAGGGAACTTAAGTAGAGTCTTAGAAATGTGAATCCAAATGATAGAAAATGCTTCCATACACCACAATATCAACAGGGTAATGATCCTCACCTTGACTAATAGACACCAGCTTCAAGTTTAAATGTCAAGCTTAAATACTGATGAAGAGATATCTATAGAGCTTCAGATCTCTTTCTTTTAGCTCAGTATACTCTAATTCCTAAGATGTTTCAGAAAACAAAGAATTATTGAAATTCAGATTACTTTGTACACTAAATTGCCTCTGGTAATATGGCCCCAGCATCCCTACTGTAGCTGTAAATATATAAATGTTCCAGTTTTTCTCTTCTCCCTGTTGTTCTTGTGTGCTCCTGAAGAGGTTTGGGTCTGCTTAGCTGGATTTGCCTCTACAAATAAAACAGAGAGCCATTTTAGCAGTTCATTCAACCTCCACTCTAATTTTGGTAGTCTTAACGTTTACAGTAAGGGATTCTTTTTCTCATCCATGCTTTTGGCTTTAAATAGGTTTATAATCTACTGGTCAGTCAGAAGAAAGCCATACAGCAGTGTTTGGTGGCAATCTGCCAGCTGAAACAACAGAGTTCTTTCATTTTTTTGCCCCCAGTAACATGACAGTCACCACTAAGATTTCTTGACAAAAGAATGTTCCAGTTGATATAATTCTGGATTACACTCAATGAGTCACAATCTGCCAGTAGAAAAAAATATAATGACTCTATTTTATGAAAGTATTCAAGAAAAGAAAAAAAAAAACACGAAGTTGAATGACTTAAACAACAAGGCTATACTTTAAAACAAAAATTGACATGAAGACCTACACAACTTTCTAGAATAGCTTAGTAAATTCATGGACCATTGACATCTTATCTGCAGTGAAATCTGTGCTTCTGTTGCTGCATAAAAAAATCTGAGCTAGCTACTCTGAAGTGTAGTTCTTCCTCTAGTGTGAAGATTCAGTTTAGTGAGAATGATACTTCTAAATAAGTCATATAAGATATATGGAGAACTAAATCCCACTTCTCCAGAGTAAGCAATAAAATGATCAAAACAATATCCCTTAAAATAGTTTTAAACTCCATTCACCCTAGCTAATATTTGAAGTATCAAATCCATAAGATTTGCCTCCAGGTATTTTTTTGTCCTTATAGGATATGAAAAAAATGAGTGTAAAATAATACATACCTTTGCAGATAGATAAACATATATAAGTTAATTGTTTATGATTTTGCATGTTCATTATCTTATACTGGAGCTTCCTTAAGAACATGGCAATACTAGTGATTATACAACATTAGAAAAATAAGTAATGAAAAAAGACAACTATTTTATAAAGATGTTCAAAATGTTGACACAGTTATAGATTACTTTGTTGAAATATGTTTGGGCAAAATAAAAAAAATCCATGTTAATATCCATGTGTCAGTATTAAATATGCCTGAATAATCATTCCCTGGGCTCAGTTTCACAATGTTAAATTAATTAATACAAAAGAACTTTAAAACAAACGCAATGTTGTTACACTTCTTAGCAGGAGGCCATTGTATGTATTCTCAGGAGTTTTATTTGACTAGTATTAGGGTATCCATATTGCTGATGGCTCCCACTGAGGTTAAAAAAAAAAATCTCTTTCCCTGTAAGCACTTAGGAAGAAAGCATTTAGATGTTATTTAAAAATGTATTTAAAATAAGCTAAAGTTAAGATCTCAGATAATTAAGGCCCACTTAAATGACAGTTCTGCTGGCATTCTGTCTGAAGTCCACAATGTATCATTAATATTTCTTCAACTTTTATATTGCTGTCTTTATGTGGTCGAATATTTTACAGTACTCTTGACAAGTTTTAAGAAATATTCTTCCTGATGTTTGTATAGCAGAGATGTGAATGGACCATGTGAACAATTTAGATGATTATTTAATACAAGCATTAATGTTTCTTCTGCTTCTAGTCAGTAACATGACTAAGGCTTGGAGGGGGACAAATAGCAACAGCAAACTCATCCTTGGGTTGAAAAACATCACTAAAACAATATGGGAAATTGTTTTGAGATTCATACATGGTTTTACATAAATTGTAACAGTAACTATTTTTAAATCTTAAAAAACCAAGATACTCACTTTTCCCCAACATAATAGCTTTCAATGAGGACAAGATTTATTATTAAGTGCTAAATAGGTGTAATCTATTATGAATGTGAATAAGTGGAAATGACCTTAGAATTGCTAGAAATTTCATTTACTCAGTTTTATTAGCACTGTCAAATGGTTATGTAACCCATTAAAGCTGCCACATTTATACTGTGACCTGCTTCCTGCATCCACCCCGAATCTATATTTTCAACCATAAATTAAATTTCCCACCAAAGAGATTTTCTCCCTTTAGTGTGCCAATACTACCTTACCTGTAAAATTTGATTGTAAATGACATATTGCATATGCTCTGAGGCTAAAATATCAAAGTATTGCAAAACCAAGTCTGTTTGAGAAGAATCCTGAAAACAACAGTGTAGATATTAACTTGCATTCATTAGTCCACTGTAATGGTGAATTACAAGGCCAGTACTTTTCCACAGTAACAGAATAGAACATTGAGTTCAAACAGATGTTTTTCTTTGTTTTTTTTTTCTTGTAATGAATGGAAGAACACTCATAAATTGCACTTGCAATACTAGAGCTAAATGTGGCTGCCTGATTTTTTTTGTTTCAAGGGACACCCTCAAGGTATTATGAAATGCTGGTAACACCAATGTTTTCAAAGTTCATGCAGTGAGCAGTGCAACAGAATCATTAGGAACAAGATATCTAGGGCTCTGAAGTTGTTACAGTATGATGAGTTGCATGAGGTTTTGGTTTTATTTTTATAATACCCTTGAATGGAGTTATGTACTGGAACATAATAGCTTTGTGCTAGAAGGAGGCATGAAATAGAACAGTTTTCTGAAAGAGTATTGTACTCGCCATGTCGGCTAATTTGTCATCATTATCTCTCTTTATTGATGATGAGGATAGATTTTTTTTTTCCTTGTGGTTTAAGTGATTGAAAAAAAAGAGATTGCCAGGTAATCCACCAGGTCAGAATGGAGAAAAAGGCATACACCACAACTGATGTCTTTATCATCTCAAACTATTAAATAAATTTAACCTTTTATTTGTCAAGGCAGATGATTTTAGTGAAAAATGCACCCAATCACCAATGTAGGTAGGTGAGTAGGATAGAATCATAGACACAAAATCACTCTTAAGCTGTAATATCTAGATGAAGGTGCAGGAACACAATACTGTCTTGTTTCCAGTAGACTACTGTATATAAAAAGTGTACTAGCAGAGTCAGGCTCCCATCTCAGGAATTTGAAGCCTGTGTTTTTGTGCTAATGGAAATTTGGATTATTTTCCTCTCTTCAATCACTTTCTGAATCTTTCTAATGGAAAGTTCAATCTTTGTCATATATGCTTGAATGGTAACACCATTTCCATTTCTCCTTCCTGTGAGTCTGCAATGCTTCAGCTGGGATGCAGCAATTGGACCGAGGGGTTGAGACCCTTGCTCAGGGAATACCAGTCCTTTCAACGCAAACAGGTGTTTCTGCATTTGCAGCAGTCACAGGCTATCTACACAAGCAGCAGCATATTCCCCTTCCCCAGGAAAAAGCCTTGGCTCTGTGGAAGCAGCTGTATCTTTTCAAGCACCCTGCAGACCAGCTGCCACTTTCTATTTTTCCCTCAGCAGCCCTCCTGTGGTGCCTGACAGGTTGCTGAGTAGGAAGGTGAGGTGGAAAACCAGAGTAGGCCAATGCATGGCTGCTGAGGCCGCCCACACCAGATTCCCTGTGGGTGCTGCAGATGACAAATGAAGCAGTGGCAACAGCAGCTGTCCCCATCACTTCTCACCCTTCTTCCAGTCACATCAGATGGTTAAATCGATACATTCTGATCTTGTTCTTGTTTTCTCTCTCCTCAAAACTGATCCCATGGGTAAAGTTCATCATGCTCTTCCAGAAAAAAACATTTCCTGTGAAATAGCTACATCTATGATACAGGGTCCAGAATAAGCTGTTATTGTTCATTTAATAGGCAGAATAAAACTGAGAGCAGTTTAGTCCTAGATCTGCAATGGTATGTAAATACCTAATACCTCCTTAATTTGCTTGAAGTTAGGTGCTTAAGTGCCTTTTTGGACCTGGGTCCTAGTATTTGCTTTCCTCTGAGTATGTGTGATTTTCTATAATTGCATTAGAGCAAAAATAGAGCTTCAAGATCTTTAGACATCAGAATGAGACATTTTGTGATTGGCTTTGAATGCTGATATGCTATACTAGTGCAGGGACTNTTATGAATGTGAATAAGTGGAAATGACCTTAGAATTGCTAGAAATTTCATTTACTCAGTTTTATTAGCACTGTCAAATGGTTATGTAACCCATTAAAGCTGCCACATTTATACTGTGACCTGCTTCCTGCATCCACCCCGAATCTATATTTTCAACCATAAATTAAATTTCCCACCAAAGAGATTTTCTCCCTTTAGTGTGCCAATACTACCTTACCTGTAAAATTTGATTGTAAATGACATATTGCATATGCTCTGAGGCTAAAATATCAAAGTATTGCAAAACCAAGTCTGTTTGAGAAGAATCCTGAAAACAACAGTGTAGATATTAACTTGCATTCATTAGTCCACTGTAATGGTGAATTACAAGGCCAGTACTTTTCCACAGTAACAGAATAGAACATTGAGTTCAAACAGATGTTTTTCTTTGTTTTTTTTTTCTTGTAATGAATGGAAGAACACTCATAAATTGCACTTGCAATACTAGAGCTAAATGTGGCTGCCTGATTTTTTTTGTTTCAAGGGACACCCTCAAGGTATTATGAAATGCTGGTAACACCAATGTTTTCAAAGTTCATGCAGTGAGCAGTGCAACAGAATCATTAGGAACAAGATATCTAGGGCTCTGAAGTTGTTACAGTATGATGAGTTGCATGAGGTTTTGGTTTTATTTTTATAATACCCTTGAATGGAGTTATGTACTGGAACATAATAGCTTTGTGCTAGAAGGAGGCATGAAATAGAACAGTTTTCTGAAAGAGTATTGTACTCGCCATGTCGGCTAATTTGTCATCATTATCTCTCTTTATTGATGATGAGGATAGATTTTTTTTTTCCTTGTGGTTTAAGTGATTGAAAAAAAAGAGATTGCCAGGTAATCCACCAGGTCAGAATGGAGAAAAAGGCATACACCACAACTGATGTCTTTATCATCTCAAACTATTAAATAAATTTAACCTTTTATTTGTCAAGGCAGATGATTTTAGTGAAAAATGCACCCAATCACCAATGTAGGTAGGTGAGTAGGATAGAATCATAGACACAAAATCACTCTTAAGCTGTAATATCTAGATGAAGGTGCAGGAACACAATACTGTCTTGTTTCCAGTAGACTACTGTATATAAAAAGTGTACTAGCAGAGTCAGGCTCCCATCTCAGGAATTTGAAGCCTGTGTTTTTGTGCTAATGGAAATTTGGATTATTTTCCTCTCTTCAATCACTTTCTGAATCTTTCTAATGGAAAGTTCAATCTTTGTCATATATGCTTGAATGGTAACACCATTTCCATTTCTCCTTCCTGTGAGTCTGCAATGCTTCAGCTGGGATGCAGCAATTGGACCGAGGGGTTGAGACCCTTGCTCAGGGAATACCAGTCCTTTCAACGCAAACAGGTGTTTCTGCATTTGCAGCAGTCACAGGCTATCTACACAAGCAGCAGCATATTCCCCTTCCCCAGGAAAAAGCCTTGGCTCTGTGGAAGCAGCTGTATCTTTTCAAGCACCCTGCAGACCAGCTGCCACTTTCTATTTTTCCCTCAGCAGCCCTCCTGTGGTGCCTGACAGGTTGCTGAGTAGGAAGGTGAGGTGGAAAACCAGAGTAGGCCAATGCATGGCTGCTGAGGCCGCCCACACCAGATTCCCTGTGGGTGCTGCAGATGACAAATGAAGCAGTGGCAACAGCAGCTGTCCCCATCACTTCTCACCCTTCTTCCAGTCACATCAGATGGTTAAATCGATACATTCTGATCTTGTTCTTGTTTTCTCTCTCCTCAAAACTGATCCCATGGGTAAAGTTCATCATGCTCTTCCAGAAAAAAACATTTCCTGTGAAATAGCTACATCTATGATACAGGGTCCAGAATAAGCTGTTATTGTTCATTTAATAGGCAGAATAAAACTGAGAGCAGTTTAGTCCTAGATCTGCAATGGTATGTAAATACCTAATACCTCCTTAATTTGCTTGAAGTTAGGTGCTTAAGTGCCTTTTTGGACCTGGGTCCTAGTATTTGCTTTCCTCTGAGTATGTGTGATTTTCTATAATTGCATTAGAGCAAAAATAGAGCTTCAAGATCTTTAGACATCAGAATGAGACATTTTGTGATTGGCTTTGAATGCTGATATGCTATACTAGTGCAGGGACTTATTCATATGATTAGGAATTCAGAGGTTTATTTGGTATCTGCATAGTCTGAATATACACAGTATAATCACAGACATGTAAACTAAATAAAAATCTTAACTACCAATTTACTGGTAAGACTTTATTACCATAAAATTGATTAATGTTTACATTGATGTACAGTTTTGGTTCTTACTATTAAATTGGCTGTGGATGGTTTAAAGTTCTGATTAGCTCAATGAAAAACGATATTACCATAGAAATATTAGTCTTTACTTAGAAATCTGGAAAGTCAAACATTTATATGTTGTGATATGTGAGTTTAATAGCTATACAGATCACTGCTGAACTGCTGAGATAAGTTAAACAGGATCAGATAAATGTTATCAAAACTATCTTTTTATTCAATTGTCTTCACATTTTGAAGACAATCAGTTACTCAATTTTATATTGTTTAGTTATTACACAAGAGACTGATTCTTACTGTTAAATAACTACGGATTCATTTTTTAAATTATTCTGCAGAACTACATTGCTGAAAAGGAGTCTGGTGTCTTGAACATAAATTGATGAGGTATACATTTTAGAACAGGTACTGCACAACTGCAGTTTTATAAACTACTATCAGTCAAGAGCATTAAGGATTTTCAGCAGCACAGTGATGGATGATAAATAAGCATGTAATTATCTCTATTCAAGTTTAATTTTGAGGTGACTTTGGGAAAAAGGGCAATAATTGGGTTTGCATGAGTTTCTGTGTGCATCTGGCTCCAAAACAGGCGTCTGAATTAGTAAACAGACAGCGCTGATTTGACTAGTTTAAATTCTTCATTATTTTATTTGATAGATTAGGTGAATGGATGAATGTGTCAATCTTCATGAAGACAATACAGAAAATAGTTAAGTTTGATACTTAATAAGCAGTTATAGTTTCATTTGCTTAGTTATGCTGACAAGAGGGGTATGGTGGGAAGTCAAAACTGAGTGGAAAAGACCTATATGAAT
Source organism: Ceyx cyanopectus (assembly GCA_013401355.1). NCBI lineage: Eukaryota > Metazoa > Chordata > Aves > Coraciiformes > Alcedinidae > Ceyx > Ceyx cyanopectus. The sequence goes on from VYZU01035981.1 coordinate 10,666, forward strand.
GTCATCATAAGTTTTCCAGGCTTTTTCAGGGAAAAAAAGGGGTTCCTTGTTATATATGTAAATATTAAGAAGTATTAAATAGTTGAAGCAGTGCTGGAATACCGTAGTGAGATACAGAAGCCAAGACATAGGTTTGATGTGGCTAGGCAGGGCTTGGAACAGACAAGTAACTAGTTCAAGTGGTGTGGTTATAAGAAAAGAAAGCACTTGAACCATATCAACACTATGCCAGTGTGGACTGTGAACAAAATACATTATGTCAGATCAGACTGCAGTCACTAACTTTTTGGTACCTCAGCAAGACTGTTCAGAGTGGTTTGCACTGATTTTTTTTTTTATTTTTTTTTTTTTCCTCTTCAGTGGCTGGTGGAACTACACTTGGGCAAAATATCAATTTCACAGCATGAATATGATGTTCAGGGTCTGTTTTGCCTGCTGTGGGTTGTGATGTGTTGGTGTATGAGGGTGCTCAAAAGGCATGTTGCAGCAGAAAACCTGATATATATATAACACTAATTTCCAAAGAACCAGATGGAGAAGCACATAGTGTCTGTGACACAACTTGTGTTTTTGTCCTCAAATAAGCACGTAAAGCATATGAATGTAATTTCTGATTGACTGCATTCTACAAATACAATAAATAATATGATTTTATTTGTGTTTCAAAGGAGTAATTATCTACAATGGTCAGTGTTTTGAGATGTGACTTATTTAGGCATATATATCTACTCTCCTGTATTGTTGGAGCTTATTGAATATTTTTTAAGCACAAGGTATGCCTTTTTAAATGCTTTGTTTCTATGAATGCCAGATAGAGTCTTATACCTATGTCTATACCAGAAGACAGCATTAAACTCAGTAAAACTTACTCTTCATGGCATGGCTTTCAATGTGTTAGGCAGAAAAATATAAGGTGCATAGTAGTATGATGAATACTCTATATACTTATTTATTTACTTTACTTACAGTTCTTTCCTGAATTGTCACACTGAATAATAAGGTTTGAAAAAAACCATTTTAATTGAATTGACATTAGAAACCACTAAGATGTATTCAAACAGTCAGCAGTAGTATGCTGTTGTTTATGAAATCAAACCTCTTAAACATAATATATAAAGGATATAATTTCATAATACTATCTTGCTAATGTCTTGGAATCTAGACTTAATCTGTGGAAAATTTTAAAACTGTAACTTTTTTCTTTTTAAGGCAAAATATCTTCAGAAGAAATTAACTTGACCTGACTACATGGTTTCTAGTGGTACCCTCTAATTG
>VYZU01035983.1:5940-19304 GCA_013401355.1 Ceyx cyanopectus
AAGGAAATTTTGAGAACAGAACAATTCACTGTAGCATGCATAGCTATTAAGGCTACTCTTTCATATCTGATAATGTTTTCTGCAGGATTCAGGGGAAAATCAGAAGGCATTTTGGAGGTCAGGCAGAGTATGGGACAGAATAGATGTTCTTACTATGTGTATCTAAGTCTCCTATAACATTAGCAGAGTATCATTGTTTCTAATTAATTTATATACTAAGGGAATGAAAATAGCAATTACAGGTAAGCAGCTCTGCAGTGTCTGCATGTTGTAGTGTTATTTCAGAATAAAGCTTTCTGCAAAAAGTGGAAATAATGCAGAATCTTCAAGAAGAACCTAAGTAACAATACAAAGATTGCCCTAATAGTGTAAATTATCTATATACAGAGTGAGAGAACAGAAAACATTTGTTTTAAAAGATGCTTAAAAGTATTTCTCTCGCTCTAGTGCAAAATCAACAGTGCTGGTGACTTCAATGCTGGGAAGAAAAAAAAATTAAAAATAAAAAAAGAGGAAGAACAGAAATGTCTCTGCCTAAGACACAAAATGCTAATTTACCCGTGTTCCTTTTCATCTAAGGATACTTCTTTTGATACTGATGTTCCAATCAGCTTTAAGTACCAATTAGTGTCACTTTTTTGCTTATATTCTACAAACTGGGATATGAATTTCCCTCATTAATTACCAACACATTAGACAATGTAGAGTAAGGGCACATTCTGTACTTCAGCTAGCAGAAAATCATTTTAAACACAAAAGTCACTGCCTATGCTGGCATTTTTAAGTCTACAGTGCACACCAGTGGACTGCAGCAGTATGTGCATTTGTTCAGTGTTTTCTGTATAATGTAAAACTGCTTTGTAAATATTCCATTTTATTTCACTTTTAAACAAGAAGGAAGGAATGTCCTTCAGAAATGACAGACAGATATAAACCACTGAGGAAGTTTTGCAGAGTGTAAACAAGAATGCTTTATTGTGCATGTTGTAAGATTAAGTGAGCATTCTAAAACTGAAGCTAGCAGTCTTGCTAACTAGAATTCTGTGTTTATAAACATCAGGGCAACACATCAAGGATTTGCTCTGCTTTATGAAGAGCCCAAAGACCCACCTGATCAAACTCAGATACACTTTTTGTGTCTTTCGTGCTGTAAGGTTAGGTAGCTGATCTGTAAACTAAGCTGTATCTGACAAAACTGGAGAGCCCATTTGTGGGAACATTCAATTAGCAATAGCAGTGATGTCAAAATGTTCATGTTCTTGATATAACTTAAAGGATTCTTAGCTTTTCCTACAAAGATTGCCTTAAAAACAAACATACCTCAAGTTAACACCCTTTATTTATTCAATGCTTTCACAGACTTATCTTTGCCCTTCTGTGAATTCTCATGCAAACACAACAGTAATGCAGGGATAATTTCATACTGAGCAATTGTTGCTCCCTTTTTTGGTGTTTTATGGTTAGTGCTTGTACTATATGTCAAAAGCAAGGCATATGAAGTACTAATTAATTTAATATCCCACTAAGAGCTGAAAGCTCTTCTAGAAATAGAATTGAAGCTTATTAACTAGACAGTACATGCAAAATGTTTTTGACTGATAAGAAATACAGATACCTAACTCTAAGTTTAAGATGTTATCTTATGGACTGAATATTGTTTAACAAGCTCATAAATAGATCTCTTAAAAAAGCCCCAAATGTATCTAATGAGCCTAGATACTGATGGCATCATTATGCCACAAATTCACAATAATTTGTAAAAGTGGATCCTAATAGTGCAATACATTTTTTTCTGTAATATAACTCAAGTGTAAAGAAGGGACACTCCACTTAACTCCTCCTTCTTCCCTGAAAAAAATATTTAGCAGACAAAGTCTTACTTCCTAGCCCTCTAAAGAAGGCTAAGACATGATTTTCACTATCCACTAAGCCAGGTAACATTAAAACCTAATCCATACTGAGGAGATCTTTATGAAAACAGCCAGTTAGGACTTGGTTTGAAATTGAAATAATTAAAGATTACTTGAAATTAAGGAAAGGCCAGAGAAAGCCAAATGAATGAGTGTCCTTAGAGAGAGACAAAATGGTGTGCAGTAAAAACAGATGACGTTTAACTGCAAAGAGAGTGCTGTCAAACGTCAGTCAAGATTTCAGAGTAAGCTTCTGGTAATAAGCTTCTAATTTTACTGTTTGATGGAAAAGCAGAGAATTTATAACAGAAAAAAATAACAATTTGACCACTAAATGCAGCTTTCTGTTGTACCTGTTAAAATGGTCTAATTTATGACAACAAACAAGACAAATTCAAGACTGATTCACAAAAATCTACCCATGATGCTACAAACATTTCCAAATTCATGCAGAAAGCATTATGTTTTTAAAAGTTGATTATCAAGATCACTGATGCTCTCCATATTTAGTTTGTTCCAAGGTGAGTTTATGCTCACCTTTTAACAGAAAGTATAGTTATTGAGAAGACAAATACTCAAATCTTGGCAGCTTACACAAAATGTCTCAAACTTCCAAAAGGTTAGTAGAACTAATCATTCCTAAAAATGGTGTAATTTGCAGTGGCACTGTCACCTGCAAACCAAGTATTTTTTTTCCACATTCCCAGTGGCCATTCTCAGCTGATCTAGCAAAGGAAACAGCAGATCAATTTATGTACAACTGAAACCAAAAACTCTTATTTAAGGACATAAAAATAATCCAGAAATAATTATTAACCCATTAATAATCTAGGAATTTCTTTGTGATTTAATAATACAAGTGAGTGTACAAATCAGATTCCATCCTAATACATGTCTCAGATTTTCATTCTTTAACTTTCTTTTTTTTCACTGTCAAAAACATTGTATGGTGTTCAAGCATCCACTTCTCAACAGTGTAATTCACACACACATAACCAACACACAAGATTTGGGGTTCTGTTAATAAAGGAAGAATCATCATTTAGAAAGAACCCCACAAATGCAATTTCATTCACATTAGTCAACATCATCAAGACCAGTATTTTCCTGAAATTTAAAAACTAGATATATAAGGCTTATAAATCTCAGAAGACAAACAGAATGCTCAAAATATCACCTCCTGTTAGCAACTAAAGCAATTCATCATGCTCCCAAGAGAAAAACACATGAGTATATGTCTGCACATATATAAAAATTGGAATCTATCAATCTCCAATCAATTCTCAGCAAGTTTTTACTTCATTATTCTATTCCTGCTGACAGTACCATAAAACATAAAGACTACATTTCTTAAGCAAAACAATTAAGTAAATCTAGACATCCTCTGTGGTGCAGAATTATGACAAGCTAAAATCCTACTTAATGAGCAAGCAGAAACTAAGAACCAAAATCTGAAGGAACTCAAATATGACAGATGTTAATTTGTTGTTATAGATGTTCATCTATGAAGGAAATTTAATTTACCTATGCACCACCTTGCAATTACAACTTGGAATTTAATAGACTGCTAGCAATCTTTTCCAAAATGTGAAGTGAAAGCCAACTAACTTTCATGGATTATTCAAAAGATGAGATGTTAAATCTGTAAGAAGTTAGAGAGTTTTATTAGATCTAAATGGTCCTCAACACCTTCTTCTGAAAGCTAATCCTGAAAAAATGAAACGCAAATCTTTATTATTCTACTCATGAACTTGGATTGAAACCAACATTTCTTTCCTATCACCCTTCACAGAAACCCTGTGGTTAGAAAAGACCTTTAAGATGATCAAGTCCAACCATTATCTAACTCTACATGTATCACCACTACACTTTAACCTTGAGCACCATAATTAGACAGCTTTTAAATACATTCAGAGAAACCAATTCAACCACTTCCCTGGGCAGCCTGTTCCAGTCTTTGATAACTCTTTCAGTATACAAGTTTTATCTTGTTGTCCCACCTAAACTTCCCCAGTGTAACTTAATGCCATTCCATCTTGTCCTATCAGCTGTGAGAAGAGATCAACACCCACCTCTCCATACCCTCCTTTCAGGTGTTTTAGACAGCAATAATGTCTCCCATCATCCCCCACTTCCACTGAGACAGCCAACTGCAAGATCTCACTGCCACACTGTCCCACAGGCACTGGCTGGACACTTCCAGGCTCCTCTCCAGCAAGCCCAGTTTTATCCCCATCCCCCTCTAAGTCTAGTTTAAAGACCTTTCAGTGAGCCCCATTGCTTCTTGCCCCAGTTTACCACTTTGAGACAAATGTTCCCCATCTGTTGCCAGCAGACCTGGGATCATATAAAGCAGTCTGTGGTTAAAAAAAACCCACAAAATTCCACTAGTGGCACCAGCCTCTGAGACAAGTGTTAATCAGATGTGTTTTTCTGCTACTTTCCATATTCTTCCTGCCACTGGAGGGATTGAAGAAAACACAATCTGTGCTCCAGGCCAACAGGTGATAAACCTGCCTCCCTGATCAGGGATCTGTTTCCATCCCCCCAGACTCTCAGGTCACCTCCTGCCCAGTGACAAGAGCAGAGGAGATCCTCTCCTTCAGCTGAAGCCTTCAGCTGCTGCCTTGGCCTCAGGATGTGGTCCCACCAATCTCTATCCCTCTCACACTCCCTTATGATCCTTAACCTTCCCAGTTCCCTCTTAAGCTCTGCCCCCAGGCTCAGCAGATCCTTCACCTGCAAATCCCACACACAGGGGTGTCTCTGCTCCCTCAGGTACCAGTGCCAGGCTCAGGTGCTCCCTGCACTGCCGCATGTCATGGTGGCTCCCTCTGGGTCCCCACACTCCTTTGGGCAACGGCTCTCAGCCGAGCGACGACCATGTCCTGGTTCTCGTCTGGGAGCGTTACGACCACGAGTTGAGGTCACCTGTCTTGACAGGAGAGGGGCCCAGTTCCCCCAGCTAAACTCACCTCGTGCACTGGGGAGCCCCCAGAACCACTCTCTTGCCTCCTCCGTCCTTCTCTAATGGCCGCCCTGCGTGCAGACGGTCTGTGGGCTGCGTGAGCCACTGCTGGGCCCGCTCGCACTGAGCGCCGCTGCCACCGGGGCCCTGCTGCGGGTGGCGGGGTGACCTCTTTTGTCAAGGCAACTCCCCCGCCCTGTCAGCCTCTCTCGCTGGAGCCCATGGCTCCTGGATGGTCTTGCCGCTCCCCTACAAGCGAAAAGCGCCAGGAAGCCCCTGAACACCAAGACTTTCTGCTCAGCTGCAGGCCAGGCCAGACCCGAGCTGCTACATAAGCTGGCAATGTTCTTGAATTACTCCTCTGAAGGCCGATCGCCTTAGTAAAAATAATTTTTGGCATCAAAGGTTGGTCCTAATACCCAGGAGGTATGTCAGGAGATTGATTTATCTTAGCAGGGAACTCCTGGAGGTGTTCTGATGACACAAATTATGTTAAAAAAAAATTTTAAGTTACACCAGGCATTAAGTTAGACCCTGTTCTTCAACACCTGCCAGCTTTGATGAACTTGTGTTTTTACCAGTCAGAGCTGCCTGCCATGGGATCTTCTCCACTAGGCCACTGATGAAGTCAAGGTGCTGCTTTCCTTAGGTTCAGGGTCTGTACTCCATGGCCTGCCTGCCTTTCTCATTTCCTTCAGTTTTAGTAATATTAAAAAACACTATTTCAAAGTTACTACAGACAAAGCAGGCTCTGGTGTCTCCCCAGCCATGGCTTTCTTCTACTCTGCTACCAGGCTTTTGAACCTGTTTTGCAACTGCAAATCTGCATGTGAACAATGAGCCATCCTTCAATTGCTGGAGATCGTAAGTTTTCCAGCCTTCCTACCATGGGACTCATAACTGTGTCTGGCAGTGTCTGGCTGCCCCTCTTGTGTGTTTGAGACTCTTTTACTTTAAAGATGCTGTGAAGATCTTGTTGAAAGAAGATCCTCTTTGCCTTCCCTGAGCCAGTCCAGCCTGCTCACTTCCTCCTGCAGCTCAAAAGGGCCAACATCAGCAAACATCTCCTGCAGTGTTTTCTGTATGCTGGGGCTGCCACCCAAACGTGATTTAACACGCTTTTAAACCTTAAATAGGATTTTACTTTTAATCATAACACAGAAAATCAGATGCCTCCACATGTGAGAAGGATGTACTGCTAACATACCTGTTTCATGCTTTCCAGCTTTGTTTGTCTCAGTTCTTCATATTTCCATTTCCAGATAAATAACTCATTTTCTATTTTTTCCATTTCTTTTTCCAGAAATACATTCATTCTGTAAACAAAGTATTTTAAAAGTCAGCATTACACCTTTTTGCAGTTAACAATGGATACATTATTTAAAACTTCCTGTTCATAGCTTGAGTTTTATTTTGCTGCCTTTGTCAATAGTATACCTTTTTTTATTAAATATATTATCATCACACAATTATTCCAAGAGATTTACCAAAAATAATAGCTAAAGAGAACAAAGTTAAAAAAAAATCCACTAGTCTAGAAATAACATTTTAAATGAAATAATATTTTGGGATAAAGTGAAGAAGATTTGGAAATGGACATCAGTTAGTGATTCAGGTCATTTAATACATGGGAAGTTAGTGAAGATACTCAGAGAAAAGGTAATTTATCACCTTTGTTTGGGTACAGAAGATTATTTTCAACACATATACAGGGAAATATATACAATGTATAGACAGTACTGAAACAGATGATCTAATTTAGGTGTTCAGAAGTTTAAAAATTCATTAATATATCTATTTCATATATTAAAAAAAAATATTGAAAGAAAATGCTAGAAAAATTTTAGGAAAATACAGTCTTTAGCTCAGAACTAGTACACCCTTATTAAGAATTTTACTCTGTAATGTTATTTGAGCATAAAGTCCATTCCTAAATTCAGGAAAATTATTAGGGCACACAGTTTGCAAAGAACAAAAGATGATTCCCTGGAGAAAGGTACTGTATTATTGAAACAGTAATCCCTCTTTTAACCAATTAAAACATTTTCCTTCATTAAGAACACAATGAAAGAAATATGAAATATCGGAGGCACTACAGATGTTCTTGCCTTTGAAAGCAATTAAAATCTCATTCTTATGTTTACAGGAAACACTATTAATCAAGCTACAAAGACAAGAATGAACTTGTCATTATTTCATTTTATTAATTTATTTCAAGATTCCTTTATATACTTCTGTAATGTGTACACATCATCTTGCATCATACACAAAATAGAATTTGGAACACTATTAAAATTAAAGAAAAAATATCTTAATTGCAAATAAAAGCTTTCAGATTTTATTTATAACATTTTTATGAAATCAAATCAAAATTTAAAATTCTGGATTACTTTATTGGCTATAAACAACAATATAGGAATAAAACCTATAAAGTCAAGACAGTAAGAAATTTCAAATCCAAAAACCTGTAAAACTACAAAAACACAATGGTATGTTGGGAAATGAAAATTTTACATTATATAATTTTATATAACTTCTGTGAAAATAGAGGCTCGAAGGGCTACTCTACCAGAAATGAGAAAAATATTGAAATAGTTGACATGAAAATTCTAATACTGGCAAAGAAACTGTCATATTCCACAGGATTTCCTTTCCATTCTGAGGCTAATGAAATTTGTCAACTAAATATGTTCATGCCATGGGATCTATTGAGAATATTTGGTTTAAAATTAATCTTCCGCAATGGCTCTGTTAACTTTAGGAAATTAAACCCATGTGTATTTATGAGATTTTGGGGAGGATTTCTGTTTTTTTAGGCCGAGTTACTGCTATGTGGTCTGGCTCAGGTCCTGAACCAACGTTAGCTACGTTAATGAAGAAATCCACTCAAGTGAAGCATCTTCTTATTCTCTCTTCTTTTACACCTAAACCTAATGCTCTTGAACCAGGCACCTTTTTGTGCATACATATATCACGTAGCACAGCTTATCTTCGTAAACACCTCCAGCTACTGGAACATTATAGTAATAAAATAAACACCATTGCTCACAAAGCCAAGTGGAGCCAGATGATTTCTGTCATATGTAAATAACCTAAGACATGAATTTCAACTGATTAGTTTTTCTTCCAAAGTAATGGGATATGTCATATAAACAGTATCTTGACTTCATTGGGGAACTGAAAGAATTATTAAGAGGGATGTTTAATACAGTAAAGGCATAAAGCAAAGGCATGGAAGATGACAGTTTAACACTTCGAATAATAGCATATTGAATCACAGAATCACAAAATCAATATGGTTGGAAAGGACCTCCAGGGTCATCAAGTCCAACCTTTGTCCTATCATTTCTCTAACCACTACACCACTGCACCATATCCTCAAGAGTCGCATTTATTCACTCTTTAAACTTTAAAGCGCTGCATCATTTGTTCTTTTGGTTGTAGTGAATACATTAAAAGTTCTTACAAATGGTCTAATCTAAAATGTAAAAGTAGAATGTTTTGTATGTAATGCTTACTTAGAAGATACTACATTTATTTTGTGTTACAATACCTCTTAAGTGAGACCAGGTCCCTCTGATGCTACTAAATTAAACAGATGATCCTGACTACATGAAGTTTACTATTACAATAAAGAAAACCAAGAGCGAAGGAGAGAAGGTAGCTGAGATTGGTGAAGCAGCTTACTACTATTTAAACAAAAGTTTGAGATGAGAGCATTTTAATGGACCTGTTTTAACTCATTATTATTATTTAATTAAATCACAGAATTACACAGAGTGATTGAAGTTGGAAGAGACCTCTGGATGTCATTTGGTCCTGACCTCCTGCTCAGTCAGGATCACCTAGAGCTGGTTACTCTGGACCACGACTAGATAGCTTTAAATGTCCACAAGGATACAGACCCAGCAACTTTTCTGGGCAACTCGTGCCAGTGATTGATCGCCTTCATGGAAAAAAAGAAGGGTTTCTTGATTCTCAGAGTCCCCTGTGTCCATTGAGTAAGTCTACCCATCCAGCCCTAAACTATTCCTCTTCAATATTATCAGCTACCAGAGTACTTGGTGGGATTTTGGTTTTAGACCAAAGAAACATTTTAAAATTCAACATGGAACAAATTAAGATCTTGAAACTGGAAGACATTTAGATGAGAACATTCATCCAAAAGATTACTAAAGATAGCTATTTTAGAAAATTATTCTTTAAAATGCTGAACAACTCATAAGTTATTTAGTTCCTACTCACACCAATGGGACCTCAAATATGTCTTTGAGGCTTAAGAGGTGGGCTTATGCAAATGTCATGAAGTTCAACAAGGCCAAGTGCAAGGTCTTGCACCTGGGTTGGGGCAATCCCAAGCACAAGCATACTCTGTGTGATGACTAAATTGAAAGCAATTCTGTGGAGAAAGACTTGGTGGTTGAAAAACTCAATATAACCCAGCAATGTGTAAAGCCTATCCTGGGATGCATCAAAGGAAGCATGAGCATCAGGTTGAGTTAGTAGATTCTCCAACCTCTACTCTTGTGAGATTCCATCTGGAGTACTTCATTCAGATCTAGGGCCTCCAGTGTAAGAAAGATATGGACCTACCTAAGCAGGCCCAGAGGAGGGCCATGAAGATGATCAGGTGGCTAGAGAACCTCTCCTGGGAAGAGTAAAAGAGCTGGATCTGATCAGCCTGAAGAGAAGGCTTCAGGGAGACCTCACAGCAAGTCGGCCTAGTAGGAGGTGCCCATGGCAGGTATGTTGAAATTAAATGACCTTTAAGATTCCTTCCAAATCAAACAGTTCTATATTTCTATGATATGATTTATGGCCTAGTATAAGATTTTGGTGGGTGATATTACATTGTGAACCCAACCCTGAAGTTCTTTGAAAGTTAAAAAACCACTTTGAGCTCTTTATTTATTTAGGGACAGTGGAGAGGAGTCTTTTTGGTTTTTTTTTGTATTTTGCAAAGCCTAACCTGTGGCTTACGGATGTATTTGCATTACTGAAAATAGCTCTAAACAGAACGCAATAAGCACAGGTCCTCTCAGGGTGAAGAAGCAAAACATTTTGTGAAGAGATTATTCAGGTACATAAGGGCAAGTCCAAACACTGGATCTTCATGAGCCAACTTGACTCTGGAAGGAATGCAGCCACAGTTTGGGAGTACTTCATGTAAACCAGAAAATTCTGCTGAGAAGTCCTGTACATTATGAGTAAGATCATACTGACTGCCAAGGTAACCTCTGGCTTTGGGGTTCAAGCTGTCTGCTCCAAGCTTGCTTTTGATGAATCACAGCTGTGTGTCCTTGGCTCAAGTTTACTGAGAAAACTGCAAAGTTGTGAGGAAGAAGCTGTGAGAAAGTACTTAAGTACTTAAGCTGGAGCCATGCAAGATAAGAAAAGTTAAAATGCAAACGGGGAGGGGAGATTGTAGAGATAGATAGTCATTATTAACAGCAAACAGGGGCAAACAAGGATGAAGATTAAGAGTAAAAAATGGGAATTTCAACACCGAACTCAGAAAAATTCACACAATGCTATTAAGCAGTTGTGAGCAGCCCTTTCTGAGCTGCCACATAACAGCCTGCCCAACAAAAACTCATAAGGTGTCTGAAGAGACTGGTGACTATGTTAATTCTTATCCTAAGAACATTCTAGCTAATTCTTGTCTGCATTGCCAAATCTAATTGCTTCATACTTTTATATTGCATGTATTCTGCTTACAGAACATCTTTGCACGTGGGAAATGCTGCCCAAAGTGACCTAGAGAGGGAGTTGTTATACCAGTGGCCCCTGTTATGTGGAAATCACTGCTCTGTGAGCATTTGCTGCCTGTGGTTGGCACTGTCAAATATTGCACAGTGTAGACGTGCTTCAGTTCTTACTACATGCCAGTAAACATGACTGTATACCACAGTCAGTGTATATCTAGGCATAAATGGCAAAATCTGTTTCTCTGAATTACAGGTGCGAATTTGCCAGAGAGGCACATGAACAAACAAACCAAAACCAGGAAGGTAGAACAAAATTGTATTAAAATTTTGACTGACAAATCGATTAAATAAAATAATAGTTGAATAATTATCCCTTTCTAAAAGGAAAATCTTATATATGCATGTATGCATAGTGTGATTGCAACTGAAGAATGAAGTACATAGGACCCTAAATATTTCAACTTCAGGAAAACAGACGTAAGGCATCAATCTCTTAACCCACATGGGAAAATACCATGACAAGCTGGAAAATTTAGGCATTTTGGGTTTTTTGATCTCACAAAATAACAAAATCATTTTTAATTAATTAGAACATACTTCTGGTCATCAGGTGTAATATGATTCAAATAAAGAATTATTATATGTTTTCTACATCGATCTAATTCATATAGCAAAACACACTAAATACTATTTAGGAATTTTTAGAGATTTTGTTTTGGTTCTGTTTATTGTTGTGATTTTGTTTGGTTTTTTTCTGTATTTTCGGGGGGGGGTGGTGTGTGTCGTTTTGTTTTGGTTTTTGTTTGTTTGATTGGTTGGTTGGTTGGTTTTTTCCACTCAGACTTGTATTATCTACAAGACAGTTGTGGAAAAAAAATAAAAAACCTGACAGGAAAGAAATTCATCAGAGCTTCCCATTACAGCCTCCCTGAACTGAAACTGTTGAACTTATTTACAATAGAGGGAGAATATTCCTCCTTTTCATTTCCTAATTCAGCAGATTTTGGAGTTACAGTCACATATTGCCTGAAGTCTCCTACTCCATCCATCATACATCACATGCGGTGTGTTTCCTTGGAAAGCTGTTTTGGTGTGATTCAGTTTTGCTCAATATTGATGATCCATATGAAAGGGCAAGGAATTCCTACCAATGCAGAGACTCCCATGACAGCATACAGTGTGTACTCAACATGTGACTTCTTTTAGGCCACCAAAATGTACACTTTAGTATTTGTGAGGTATATTATTATTTTTAATATTATTAAGTGTATTGTTCTTTCTCTCTCTGTTACCTGCTTTTGACATATACCTTACTACAAGTGAAGAGGTTAAGATTAACAACAACTTGCATCTATGGTCATGGTTTTTTAATTCAAGACCAGCCTTAGTCTTTGAGTTGGGCTCTTTCAAAGTTTGGTAGAGCATATGAAAAGTTGTTGTTATTCACAAAGCATACCAGTAACTGAGCAAAATACACATTTACTACCACTGAATTGACACCAAATCGATAGTTAAGTATAATTTTTTAAATAACAGGACATTCTTAAATAAAAGTACTCCATACAGAACTATTAAATGACATAAGCTAAGGAAAACAATAAACACACTATACTGAATTTTCTCCCTTAAAGTCTTATCAAAACCTTGTTTATAGCAAGTAATAAAGCTTAGAAATGAGAACATATGAGATATAAATGCAAATATCACTATATCTATTTTATAAAGTGTCTTGAAACTCTTTTAATAGAGATTTCCACAAATATTATATATTTTGCACTTACTCTCTTTCCTTCTGTAAGATTTTCTGCATCTCAGCCAGATGCAAATGCAAGACTGAAATATGTATTAAATCATCCTCTGTTGTCTTAGCTGTATTGTCCAAATATTTTTTAGGTTCCTCCAAACAGATGCTGCGAACTCCTTTGGGAAAGGACACAGGAGGATCTGGAGTGCTTGTTTTATTGTGATTGCTTTGGTCTTTGATTACCTCTACATCCTGAGAAAAGAAAAAAAAACAAGAAGGGAAACGTCTATCATCAGTCCTGCAGGGCCTACCAAGTATCTCATAGAGATTTAAGTCACATAGGAGAAAAATGAAATAATTAACAGCTTATACAGTTACACTGTTTGTGGATAGAATATGCAAAAAAAGGTCACTGTAGTTGCATCACTGTCATTATCTGATGTCTCACACATCCTGTTACAAGAAGATTCATGTCCAAAATATTTCTAATGTATCTTTATAAAAGAAATAAATTCCTATTATCATCAGTTGGCTACAACTGTGATGAAGACAGAATCCTGGAACTGACAAAACCAGGAATGCAATCTATGCATACAACTAATATATTGAGAAATTATATATTAACAACTCTCAAACTTCTAATGTAAATCATGTAGAAGCAGGTGATGAACTTACACACGTTTTGTACAAGGAGCATAACATACTAAATTGGATGACATTCAGAAACCAAATGCACTATAGTATCTATTTTGAAGATACGTGTTTTGCTTACAAAACATAAACAAAACAAATAACAATTTAAAAAAAATTAAAAAATCATAATACATATTTATTAGGAAGGATGACTGGACTGTAAACAATAATTTCCTTTAGAAATGTATTTATCACTTCTGTCAAATTGTGTTTAAAAACTAATCTCATTTTCACAGATTACCAGCAGTCCTATTTCATACCACTCTGGTCTTTTGAGTTTTTAGAAAAATGCCTGAAGTCTGGATCAGAAAATATTAGAAGCTGCTGAAAAGATAAGGCTG